>BTPG01000005.1:67830245-67912745 GCA_036245525.1 Semisulcospira habei
TCTCTCTCTCTCTCTCTCTCTCTCTCTCTCTCTCTCTCTCTCTCTCTCTCTCTCTCTCTCTCTCTCTCTCGGGAAGTTCATTCTGGAATTCTATTCCTGCAGAAATCAGAAGCGCAAAGACGCTCACCTCATATAGGGACAGCCTCTTCAAACACCTAGAATATCTGACGTAATCTAATCATTACAGTATTGGGATAACTTGCACGTGTGTTCAGGTGTGTGCATGTGCGTGTGTCAGTTTGTGTGTGTATGTGTGTGTGTGTGTGTGTGTGTGTGTGTGTGTGTGTGTCTGTGTGTGTCTGTGTGATGGTGTGTGTGTGTGTGTGTGTGTGTGCGAGAGAGAGAGAGAGAGAGAGAGAGGGGGAGAGGGAGAGAGAGAGAGAGAGAGAGAGAGTCCCTTTTTCCCATAGCCGTACCATAGTAGTAATATTTGAATACCAAAGAGTACATCGAATACTGCATGTACTGTGTATAATGTTTTTGCCTTCATATGTGTGTGCTCGATATTTTGGGCGCGCGCTCGCGTATCTGTGTGTGTGTGTGTGTGTACTGTATGTGTGACTGTGTGTGTGTGTGTGTGTGTGTGTGTGTGTGTGTGCGTGCGTGCATGCTGTGTGCGTGTGTGTATGTGTGTGTGTGCCGGCGTGAGAGAGAGAGAGAGAGAGAGAGAGAGAGAGAGAGAGAGAGAGAGAGAGAGAGAGAGAGAGTGAGAGATAGCACCTGCATACATATTTGCCCTTGCTGTATGAACTTTAATGTACTTAATGATTTTCTGTTTATTGCTTTACTTTGCATTTTTACTCATTTTATATTTTTGTGCGTACGCGTGTGCGAGTAGGTATGTCTGGAGTGCGTGTCCGAGAGCGTGCGTTTGTTTTTGTGCGTATGTGCCTGAGTGAGTGCGTGTGTAAGTGTGTGTGTGTGTGTGTGTGTGTGTGTGTGTGAGAGAGAGAGAGAGAGAGAGAGAGAGAGAGAGAGAGAGTGTTCGTGCGTGTGTGCATGCGTAATTGCGGTGTGCATGAGTGTGTGTGTGTGTGTGTGTGTGTGTGTGTGTGTGTGCGCGCGCGTGCGTGCATTTTCGAGTTGTGATGTGCATGCGTGCGTACCTGAGTGCGTGTGTGTGTGTGGGTATGTGTGTGTGTGTATGTGCGTGCGTGCTGCGTGCGTGCGTGCGTGAGCGAATGCATGCATGCAGCAGTGTGTGGTGTGGTTTACATGTCTATGTCACTTATGTAGTAGATGTAGCAACGGCAAGTTTGAAAACTGGTCCTGTTACCAATAACTTCTACCGTTGGAAAATAAAGGTTCATTGTTCATTGTTCATTGTTCATTGTTCTCTCTCTCTCTCGTGTGTTTGCGCAGAGATGCATGTCGATAATTTATTACTTCATGTTTATTTACAGGTTTCGCTTTACTTACTGTCTTCGTCTTCTTGTTTAGATCGTGACACCAAGGACAACAAAAACAGCCCCAAAAACTGATATTCCGCTTGATCTCGACCAGCCATCTGCGTCAGCTTCCACTTCTGCCTCTTCGTGTGAATATACGATCAGCTCAGAGCACGACTACGCCATCCACCACTCCCCCTAGAAAATTGAGGAAAATGTTGGCCGACAGCCAAGAAAGAGTAGACAAAGTGCAAAAGAAGCTAAACTCAGAAATAGCGAAAACACGGCGCCTTAGACGAAAAGTCAGTGAACTGTCTTCTGTCGTTGAATGTCTGAAAGAAAAAGGCTTGATTTCCGACAATTGTGCTGAAGTTCTTGAAAAAACCTTCAGCGGTATTCCAAGGGACATCATGCTTCGTGTCCTTCAGAAGGGTGAAAATGCCAAAAGTCGCGCAGCCTATTCTGAGGAACTGAAAGCCTTCGCTATGACATTTCAGTTTTACTCTGCCAAAGCATATGAATATGTCAGAGAAACGTTTGACCTTGCGCTCCCACATTCACGACAGATTAGATCGTGGTATACCGACATTGAAGGGGACGCAGGGTTTACCAGACAGGCTTTTCAGGCACTGTCACAGCAAGTCATACGAGACAAGGCAGAGAAGAGGGAGACATTATGCTGCCTGATGCTGGACGAAATGGCACTAAGGAAACACGTTGAATTCATGAACAATAAGTATCACGGTTTTGTTGACATTGGGAACGGTGTCACTGACGATTCTGCGCCAATGGCAAAAGATGCCCTCGTGTTAATGTCAGCGTCTGTCAACAGTTCCTGGAAGATCCCACTGGGTTATTTCCTTATTGACGGCATGTCCGGGAAAGAACGCGCCAATCTCATACGTGAATGTCTTCACAGACTGCACGAGACAGGAGTGACGACCATAGCGCTGACCTGTGATGGCCCTTCTTGTCATGTTGCCATGCTG
Organism: Semisulcospira habei; assembly: GCA_036245525.1. NCBI lineage: Eukaryota > Metazoa > Mollusca > Gastropoda > Semisulcospiridae > Semisulcospira > Semisulcospira habei. The sequence goes on from BTPG01000005.1 coordinate 67,832,623, forward strand.
AATGAACTTGGTGCATCTATGATTGCTGATCGTCTGCGGCCACCATTTCCACATCCTGCAAACCATGCTGCCATTGTGCATGTCTTACTGGACGTGTGTCATATGCTTAAGCTGGTGAGGAATGCATTTGCGGAAGGCGTGGTCTGTACCGACGGAAATCAACGAGAGATCAGTTGGAGCTTTATCGAAATGCTTCATGCTGTACAAGAAAGAGGGCCTGCGACTTGCAAACAAACTAAAGATAGGACACATTGAATGGCGCAAGCAAAAGATGAAGGTCCACCTAGCAGCACAGGCGATAAGCTCAAGTGTAGCAGATGCCCTCAGCTTTTGTGAGCATGACCTGCAGCGTCCAGAGTTTCGCGGCTCTGAGGGTACAGTGCAGTTCTTGAAGTCTTTTGACGCCATTTTTGACCTGCTCAACTCCCGTAATCCTTGCGGAAAAGGCCGTAAAGCCCCAATGAAATCAACCAACCAAGAGCAATGGCGTTTCACCATAGATTTTGGCAAGAAATACATCATGGGCCTAAAAGACGAATGCGGCTATCGTCTTGTGGACGGCAATAGAAAAACGGGATTTCTTGGCTTCCTTGCTTGCTTAGAATCTGTCAGGAACATATTTTGCCAATACGTGGAGCACAGCGTGTCTCTCAAGTACCTTCTGACGTACAAATTGAGTCAGGACTACCTGGAGCTCTTCTTCTCTGCCATCCGAGCAAGAGGAGGTTTCAACAACAACCCTACCGCTATCCAGTTCAGGGCTGCTTACAAACGGCTGCTTGTTCATCACCATGTGAAGGCAACGGGCAACTGTGCTGTCCGAGACCAGACAGAAATTCTTCATGCAGCTCGAGACAACCCACTAGTCACCGAAACAACAATGGCGCTGTGCAGAAAGTACAACATCGTGGAGCAGCAGCAGACCGAGTGTGGCGATGAGGATCTAGAGCAGATCCTAGACATGACTCCATTGTCAGAATTTAAAGAATCAGCAGTGTCCTACATCTCCGGATACGTCGTAAAAATGGTTCGGAGGCGGACTCAAGACTGCAAACGGTGTGTGGACGCTCTGGTAGACGAAAAAGGCAGAAGTCATCCTTTCCTTCACTTCAAAGACAGAGGGGGTCTTGAAAAACCATCAGAGTCTGTTTTCCGCGTTTGCTACGAAACTGAGAAATGTTTTGAGAACATGCTGAAAACAACGCAAGGCCAACTTCCCCGATGTGACAATCTACCGTCCGTTGTTGCAAGTGCTGTCTTATGCAATGTAGCAGACCTGGACCTCTTCCCTGATCTGAACAGTCACATGTTTGACACCACTGTCGATGACAACCACGTTCACAAGTTGGTGCAAACTGTGGCCAAATGCTATTCTAAGATAAAACTCCACCACCTGGGGAAGCGTCTCACGGACAAAGCAACTGGCCCAAAAGTCAGAAAGCAGCTGACCAAACTAATCTTGTTTAAACATCAATGACAGTGGATCGGACAGGCTCTTTTAATTGACTTACGCAAGTAGCAAACGCGGAAAACAGGCTCTGATGGTTTTTGTGTGTCTTTGAAATGAATGAAATTATGACTTATGCCTTTTTCGTACATATACATAGACAGCTATGTTTAGGTCCAATTTTATCTCTGTCTAAACTGAAGATTCTGGCAAAGTTAAGTCTGTTGTGCCAACTCTGATATGATACGTGGATGGACTGGTATGACTAGCTTGTACAATTAGTACATTGTTTTCAACTTTGGTTAGCGGCAAAAGTACACATGGCATAAGAACACATGGTGGATTCTTATATTGTATTGTTTTCTTTTGTATTGTTTAGTCGGCTAAAAATACGATACTTTCATGGTACAAATTGAAAATGTTCGCGTGTCATACCGTTCTGTCCGTTCATATGAAGATAGGTATGAGTGTAAATCCTACGGATAAGTCACTGAAACACTGACAGTGAATGTCATATTCTTTTTACATTATTTTTTTAAATAGAGTTGGGCACGAAATTAAAAGCGTCTGCATAATCAAATAATCAGCTCCATTTTCAGAGTTCATGTTTGTCGGTTTCTCTGTCAGTGTTTCTGCCTCTTCTGTCTTGTCTATCAGTCAATGTCTCTGCCTCTTGTGTCTGTCTGTTTCAGCCTCTTGTCTGTCTGTGTTTCTGTTTCTTCTGTCTCTCTCTGTGTGTACGCGCGCGCGTGTGTGTGTGCGTGGTGTGTGGTGTGTGTGTGTGTGTGTGTGTGTGTGTGTGTGTGTGTGTGTGTGTGTGTGTGTGTGTGTGTGTGTGCCAGTGTGTGGGTGTGTCAGTCGGAGTGTTGTGCAGTCCGTCGGTTGCGTGTAGGAAGTAGGCAGTCCTAAGAACTTGCGTTTTTTTAAAAAAATTTCATCCACAAAGTCATATGCACATTGTGTACGTCATATGGGGCAAGGGAGATGGATCAGTCACGTAGGGACACAGAGGTGTAAAAACACGGAACATAATGTACGACTGATTTCCATACGCGACTGGCATTCATTCCGCTGAGCCAAATGGATCGACCAAGGATAGTGATAGCAGAGCAATACTTTCGCGATTCCTTAGAAATAAGGCACCGAGATAACTCATTCAAAAACTTCTTTATCTTCCGCAAGCATGGCACAGTCATAGTCCTGTCTAAACTTACGTAAAGTAAGATAACATTCATGTGGTTGTGCACAAACGCTTTTAGACCCGCTTGGTTATTTTTATTTTGGAAATGCACGCCACGTACAAGTCCGTACAGTTTACACGCATGGCATTCCATTATCCTTATCTCTGACAGGTGTTAAAAGGCAGCAGTATATACAGGCTATAGCATAAACACAGTGCGGAGGTAGCGGTTAGTGGAACCCACAGTATGGCTGATAAGTGCCAGATAGCCTCTCCCTATATATACGCTCTATGTGCTGAACGTACATTTGGCGCGAAAGGCCGTGTGTGTGTGTGTGTGTGTGTGTGTGTGTGTGTGTGTGTGTGTGTGTGTGTGTGTGTGTGTGTGTGTGTGTGCGTGCGCGTGCGTATTTATGTAGACACGAGAATCTCCGATATTATTCTATGCACATGCTTGAAACTTGGCGAAATACTTATATAATAATAATAATAATAATAATAATAATAAGTTATTATATACTTTATTGAAGGGGTGGCTAAGAGAGCCTCCGAGCATGTTGTACCAATGCTATCTCATTGAAAACATAAAAGACCGTTTATAGAAAGTCGGTTGACCCAGATTAGAGTCCGTAAGTGTTGTCGTATTTACTTGAAAATTTGGACATAGCTAGTTTGGAGAAAGGCATTGAATGAGTTCGTTTGCCAGCTTTGTAATTCTTCAAATTTTGGAATATTAATTAATTTATTTTTGTTCTGGATCCACTATATTATGATATACTCTCATCAAACAGTCAGCCCTGGAAGAGGCTGTGTGGAACAAAACAGTCAGCCCTGGAAGAGGTTGCGTGCCTTTCTGATCAGTGACGTGAAACATCAATTTCGTCACTGTGTACACAGCGTCTTTTTACTAGCGATGCCATGACGTCAAGCTTATAGTAACGTCATTTTGCTGCTCGTGCTATTTTTCTTCAGAATTCCTTTCGCTACTCCATAGTCCACTCAATTTACATGAAATGAGGTCCAAAGTTCGGACTAATTCCTATTCAAATATTGCTTGTTGGAACACTACCTATAAACAGAGAAAAAGCACACTTAACAAGTCTGGATGAATGCATCCTGTTTCAGACTTGATTTTATGTGGTTATCTTTCTCATATCATTTGTTCGGCTGTTCGTAACAGTACTGAGCACACAAACACTAAGTAGCTGTCCCAAACCCTGTCATGTTGCATGTCAAATGAAAGCTTTTCGACTGAATAATTTGAAAATGAATATCAATGTACGATTCATGCAAAACAGAAGGAAATATTGTTGATTTGTGTGTGAAGATGTGTTTGACATTGCACACTATATGATGCAATGGCCTGTTTATCGGCCTGCCGTACACACTTGAGCGACACAAGTGAGTCTGAATTTGTATGTCTAGATCATGTCTGTTTCGAGGACCTTTTGCTTTGAATTGCCGGTACTTTCGCCTTTCGTCATTTCGATGGTACACTGCCTCCCAACCTTTCCAGAAAGTTAGCTACTTGTGAAGCTTCCCGCACCTTACGTCCGTTCTAGCAGTGAAAAACTTTTGAAAGTACCGAAAACAAATACAATGTCCTTTGGTCAAAGGTCTTTTTGTTTTCAGGCCCAGTCATTTGGAATTCGCTTCCGAAGCACATTCACGATGCCTCAACAGTCATTTCTGTCAATAGTCAGCTCAAAATACATCTTTTCCAATTGTACTACTCCGTCTTACCAAATTCTAGTCTCTTTTCTGTTTCACTGTAACAGCATGATGACCCTGTGTCAGTTTATGTTGCGATGGTTGTTTGTGCTTTGGGCGTGTTTATATACAGTTAATTTTTGAATATGTATTGTCATATTTGAATTTTGTGTTGCCTCTGTCTATTGATTTGTCTGTTGATTTTTGTTTAGTTTGTCATTTTGATTTGTATCGTACAGCGCTTAGAGCCTGCACTGCAGGGAGTTTGCGCTTTATAAATTGTATTATTAATATGATGATGATGATTATTATTATTATTATTATTATTATTATTATTATTATTATTATTCCTGCAGTGAGATGGCCTTAGTGGCCAGCTCGGCGTTAAACCCAAATAACTACCTAACTATTATTATTATTCCTCATCGTCAGCGGACCAAACCGTGGAGATGAAAATGTGTAGCGTTCTGCTGCACGTATCTCGATCTCCGTTTAAACCCTATCCGCCGTATTGGCTAGGGATTAAGATTGATAGTTCTATACGGCTTTCCTACTAACTTGTGTTAGTAGGTCGTTGACTCACTTTCAAAAGGATGCTCGCATAGAGTTGTATCCTAGCGTTTCTGAGGTTCAGCTTTTGTGTTGAACAATTTTACTTAAATACGCCATTTTTTTCCTTTCCCCCTCCTCCTTTTGTTCCCCCAAATCTCCTTCTCCCCCTGTTTTTGGGATGCCATTTAGATACCCCTTTGTTCGCGTCAAAAGGAGTGTAGAAAAAAAAGAAGAAAAATATGAACAACTGTAAATGTTCCTAAATGAAAAACGCATGTGAGCTCCAAACAAGACCGCGGTAGACTTTGGGATGAAATCCTCATCTTGTTCAGTAGGAGATATTTCAACATCAAAATCAGGTCAAAGACAAAAGGTAGAGACCCTTGACAGCGAAGACAACTTTCATATAGAAGGGACTTTGTGGGTTATGGTTCATCCCATCTTGTTTAGTAGATCTTGCGCAAATACAGCACCATTTAAACAGGAAGAATTTGCTAGAAAAAAATGTCTTCACCACAAAACTCTTTGACGTCACATTCTAGGGTCTGCAAACAAAATAAGAGTCTGAAGGTCAGGTCAGACTTTACTGGCGACTACAACATTTTGGCAAAAAAGTGAAATGGAGTAAAGTTTAAACTTACATAGGCGGAAGTTTACACTTACACCGTCCAACGCAAATTGTATGTTTTAACCATAGAGAACCCAGTAAAACTAACACTGCTGAACACGTTTCATCGCGCAAACTACCCTATTGCACGCATCAGATGCTGGAGAAAACAGTCGGACAAATGGACTTAGATATGACCAAAGATACACATAACTATGTCAAGTGGTCACGTGGTAGATATACATCAGCCTTGATTGGCGATACTTACTAATAGGAGTAATTAATTACGCCTACTTATGTGCCGGTATCTGCCGACCAAAGAGCATTTGGTACAGAGATGGAGCCAGTGGAGTACACTGCACAAGCTGCAGAGAAAAATATTACAGGGGACATTTTATTCCGATCTTGGAAGTCGTCCGCTTTTGATGGTGTGTCAATGAATCAAATAAAATGAGGATTTCATCCCAAATTCTACCGTATTGTTTGGAGCTCAGATCCGTTTATCTTTTAGGAACATTCAGAGATGTTCATATTTTTGTAAGCTTATTCTTCTGTTCATATTTTTAGGCTTATTATGCTCCTCTCTAAGCCAACCTCTGATCAACACACACGTCGGCGCACACAAATAAAGACGGACACACTGCGCTTCCCGCCATTAGTACGCTCTGTGGGTTCGTGTAGCGAAAGAATCCATCTCCTTCTACTCTAACCCACCCTCTGATTCACACACACTGGCACACACAAATAAAGACGGACAAACGGCGATTCCCGCCATTCGTAAGCTCTGTGGTCTGGCGTAGCATAACTATTCTGAAGAAGCCGAATGACAGCACGTGCAGCGAAATGTGGTCACTTCAAGCTTAACGTCATGGCATCATTAGTCCCACGACGCCGTGTTCATAGTGACGACTCGATGTTAAACGTCACTCATCGCAGTACTAACATTTGACGTATCAAAGAATCAATTTTGCAATTGTCTTGCTGATTTTCACGCCTAGGGCTTACAGGTCACTATTTGATCTAATCCTACCACAGGGCCGGGACAAACAGCAGGCTTATGAAACACTGTTTATGAAAAATCATGCGGGTATTTATGAGAAGATAGTTGTGTTTTTCGTAAAAGAAAAATTAAAGTTATGTAATGACTCCGAAAAAGTGGTGGAGAAACTGTCTGATTTTTACACCTAGGGCATACAGGTCACGATTGACCTAATCGTACCAGACAGCCGAGACAAACTGTAGGCTATGTAAATATTGTAAACGAAAAATCATGCGATTATTAGTAAGAAAATTGTGTGTTTTTCGTAAAAAAAAAGATTCAATTCAATTGTTTTAAGATTAACCAATATAATTCGTGAAATTAATCCCCAAAACGTGAATATATATATATATATATATATATATATATATATATATATATATATATATATATATATATATATATATATATATATATATATATATATATATATATATATATATATTAAATATCTAATTGGCCCCACCCTTTAAACCCTTGGTTCGTTTGCCATGGCCTAGCAAGCTGGGACGGTGGCATCGAGGTCCTCGGGTCGTAGGTTTTATATCAGACTGTCCTTGTCTTAGTCTCTGGCTCAAAAGCCTTCCCCGGAGACACGGGGGCTTTGATGTCAGGGGTTTCCTCCCTTAGCCTTTCCGCAGCCAAGCGGCCAAGCCTGCAAGGCAGCAGGGGACTCGTGGGGGCGGGGTCGTCTATGTCCCGTGCAGATGTGAACATCTACCCACTGCCCAAAGGGTGGGGCCAGTACTGCGCACACTGCACTCCACCAAAAAGCTCCACCGCGCAGGCTTTAGGAAACGCCCACGGACTATGACACTGAACTTTCCAAGTCCTGTAGCGATGGGCAAGGGGCAAAACGGCAGGTGAAAGATGTCACTGGAAGCCGCAGTCTCAAACCTGCATGCAGGCGGTTCAGGATATTGGTCGCCTGATGTTGACATGGGGATGACAACGTCACTCGGCACACCCTGAACGACCAAGCAGCCTTCTCTAGGGACAGCACTGCTTGCTCCACACGGAGAGGGGCCTAGAAAAGGTGGCCTAACCAAAGCTCATCCCCTCGTAACCCAGTTGGCTAGCCGCGGTCAACGGGCATCTTCCCATGCGGTCAGAAAACAAGAAAAAACAATGGATCCACTCTCATGACGACCACGACCGGACTCAACGTTGCATGCTGGAACATCCGAACCATGCTCGACACAGCAGACAGCGGACGCCCTGAACGTCGCTCCGCCCTCATTGCCCATGAATTGCGGAGGTTAAACATCGACATCGCCGCGCTCAGCGAAGTACGCCTCCCGGAGGAAGGCAGCCTCCAAGAACTTGGTCAGGCAGGCCTGCATCAGAAAGACGGCTCTCAGGCGTGGGCTTCATGGTGAAGACCCACATTGCGACTAAGTTGGAAAACCTACCAACGGGTCACTCCGACCGCATCATGTCCATGCGCCTCCCACTGAGACACCAGCAATACGTCACCCTTCTCAGTGTGTACTCCCCAACCCTCCTGGCAGAGCCTGCAGAAAAAGACAAGTTCTACTCTGACCTGCGCAGCCTCCTACAGAGCACCCCTGCAGACGACAAAGTCATCATCCTTGGCGACTTCAACGCCAGAGTGGGCCAAGACTCTGAAGCCTGGAAAGGAGTCCTCGGCAAGCATGGCGTTGGGAACTGCAATGACAATGGTCGCCTACTGTTGGAGCTCTGTGCAGAGCAGCAACTTGTCATCACCAACACTACTTTCCAGCAAAAGGACAGTCGAAAGACCACCTGGATGCATCCTCGCTCCAAGCACTGGCACCTTATCGACTATGTCCTAGTGCGTCAGAGGGACCGCAGTGACGTCCTCCTCACCAGAGTGATGCCCAGCGCAGAGTGCCACACTGACCACCGCCTTGTTCGCTGCAAACTCAGGCTCCGCCTCAAGCTGAAACCCAAGAAAGGCCCCCCCCCCCCCAAGAAAAAGCTTGATGTTGCCAGCCTTCAGCGTGACGACAAGAAAGCTGCCCTTCAGGCCGATTTACAGCGCATGCTCAAAGATACAGTTGATCCAGCAGACTCCTCCCCTGAAACACTCTGGGAACAACTGAAAACTGCTATTGTAAAATCTTCTGTGGAAGTCTTGGGCTTTGCTAGAAAGAGGAACAAAGACTGGTTTGACGAAAACGACGTAGAGATCCAGGAACTTCTAGCAAAAAAAAAGAGCCGCCCACCAGGCCCACCTAGCCCAGCCTTCCTGCCCTGTGAAGAAGTCTGCCTTCCGCCTCATCTGCAGCAGTCTCCAGCTCAAGCTTAGAGAGCTCCAGAACGAGTGGTGGTCCAGACTCGCACAGAGGACCCAGCTCTGCGCTGACAACGGTGACTACAGGGGCTTCTACGAAGCACTGAAAGCAGTGTATGGCCCTAGGCACCTGGTACAAAGTCCCCTGCGAAGCGCTGATGGACAGGCACTCCTCACAGATAATACCTCCATCTTGAACCGCTGGTCGGAATACTTTCAGGACCTCTTCGGCGCTGAGCGCACTGTTCAAGAAACAGTCATCCTCCAAATCCCACACCTTCCACTAAAGGTTGAATTGGACGAACCGCCCACCGCCGAAGAGACCCTCACAGCCATCCACCAGCTCAAGAGTGGCAAAGCAGCAGGCATTGACGGAATCCCGCCAGAGATCTGGAAACATGGAGGCCCAGCACTGCACAACAAGCTCCACGACCTCTTTCTCTGCTGCTGGGAAATAGGAACACTACCAAAGGATCTCCGTGATGCAGTCATCATCACCCTGTACAAGAACAAAGGAGAGAAGTCTGCCTGCTCTAATTATCGTGGAATTACCCTGCTGTCCATTGCCGGGAAAATTCTCGCAAGGTTGCTCCTGAATCGGCTGGTACCTGCCATCGCTGAAGACCACCTCCCAGAGGGCCAGTGTGGCTTCAGAGCCAACAGGAGTACCACCGACATGGTCTTTGTGCTGAGACAGCTTCAGGAGAAGTGCCGCGAGCAGAACAAAGGGCTGTACGTAACGTTTGTCGACCTAACAAAAGCGTTTGACACTGTGAGCAGGCAAGGTATGTGGCAGATCCTGGAGCGACTAGGCTGTCCCCCAAAGTTCCTCAACATGATCGTCCAGCTCCACGAGGACCAGCAAGGCCAGGTCAGACTAAACAGTGACCTCTCAGAACCATTCCCCATTCGCAACGGCGTGAAGCAAGGCTGCGTGCTGGCACCGACCCTCTTCACCATCTTCTTCAGCATGATGTTGAAGCAGGCCACAGTAGACCTCGACGATGACGACGCAGTGTACATCAGGTATCGTCTCGATGGCAGCCTGTTCAACCTCAGACGACTGCAGGCCCACACGAAAACTAGACCAACTGATTCGTGAGCTGCTCTTTGCTGATGACGCTGCCCTCGTTGCACACACAGAGAGAGCCTTGCAGCGCATTACGTCCTGCTTCGCAGATGCCGCCCAGCTCTTTGGACTTGAGGTCAGTCTGAAAAAGACAGAGGTCCTTCATCAGCCGGCACCCAAGGAAGAGCATCGCCCTCCCCACATCACCATCGGCGAGTCCGAACTGAAGTCTGTACACCAGTTTACCTACCTTGGCTGCATCATCACGTCAGACGCCAAGCTGGACAAGGAGCTGGACAACAGGCTGGCAAAAGCGAACAGTGCTTTCGGGCGACTATTCAAGCGGGTGTGGCACAATCAACAGCTGAAAAAAGGCACCAAGATCAGCGTGTACAGAGCTGTCGTCCTCACCACCCTGCTGTACGGTTCCGAGTCCTGGGCCCTCTACCGCAGCCAACTACGACTCCTCGAACGCTTTCACCAGCGCTGCCTGCGTACCATCCTGGGCATTCACTGGAGTGACTATGTCACCAACGTCGAGGTCCTTGAACAGGCGGAAACTGTGAGCATCGAGGCTTTGCTGCTGCGGACACAGCTTCGCTGGGCGGGGCACGTCTCCAGGATGGAGGATCATCGCCTACCCAAGATCACTCTGTTCGGCGAGCTCGCCACTGGACACCGAGACAGAGGGGCACCAAAGAAGAGATACAAAGACGGTCTCAAGAAGTCACTTAGTGCCTGCCAAATCGACCACCACCAGTGGTCTTCGCTTGCCGCGGACCGTGACACCTGGCGCTCCACCATTCACAAGGCAGCCGTCTCCTTTGAGGACTCTCGCAGAGCTAACCTTAAGGACAAGCGGCTCAGAAGAAAAAACAGAGCTGTCGTAACTCAGAACCCTGACCAGACCTTCCCCTGCAGCCACTGCGGTCGAACCTGCCTGTCCCGGATTGGCCTCCGCAGCCACGAAAATGCCTGCAGACGACGTGGGCAAGCCCTATAGAATCTTCGTTCGCGAAGTCAAGCCAAGAGAGAGAGAGAGAGAGAGAGAGAGAGAGAGAGAGAGAGAGAGAGAGAGAGAGAGAGAGAGAGAGAGAGAGAGAGAGAGAGAGAGAGAGAGAGAAAATATCTAATTATCACTCACAAAGTTCTAGAGATACAATGCTGGTTAACGAACTCATTCAATATGTCCCTTTTATCTAGCTATATGCAAAATATATAGTAAAAATAAGAAGCATTACGGATTCCAGTATGGATCAACCGGTTTTTGTGAAACGGCCTTTTTCTCGCCAATGAGCTTCATAATCAAAACATCGACAAAAAGGGCCCGAGATTATTTTTTTAGAGACAATATCCTAAACTTTCAAGCGTGTCCGTCCTCAAACGCGGGCTCTTGTCGCTGTCACATCCTCTCTCTCTCACACACACACGCACGCACGCACGCGGCGCTTTGGCGCCAAAAAAAGTTCTTTAGCAAGGTTTGCGTAACTAGACGTGACGTCATTTTTATCTTTTTACTTCTTTGCCAGAATTTCTGCCCCGCACGTCAAAAACGTCATGTGCATGCTCCGGAATGAGCTCCGACCATCCCATTTCAAAGTCTATCGTATTTTTTAAATACGGTAGACAAAAAACGTGTCATTTGGGATAAACGTGGCAAGGCTCTACTCTGTTGTCTGTTGTTATATTGACGTCATTTGACTGTTACCTCGCGTTACTTGACAAAACCCCTTTGCTTAATACATTTTGCTTAAAAAGACCACAGAAACTGTGCTTCTGTTCAAACGCAAGTTCAGATCATCTGATTTCTAGAGCGCTTTGAAACCGCAAAGCTATAAAATTTGCGACTACCTGACTTTTCTGTTTCACTTTTGAGAGTGCTTTATCAGTTAGTTATTTGGGTTTAAGGCCGAGCAGGCGACTAGGGCCATCTCACGGCGGGAAGGGTAAAAATCTGGCCAGCCAAACTAAAACAAAGGTTTTAAAAAGAAGTACACAATATTTAAAAATATTTTGCGCTAAAGTGTCGTACAGGTTTTCAAGGAATATGCCTACAGACGCTTGAAAAGGTCAAAACAGTAAAATACACATGGCCTATAAATACAAAAAAAAGTCCTGCTGTAAATGTTGGGCTCTCTCAGAAAACTGAAGATTTTGTCTGGGTGGAGGGGGGGGGGGGGGAGTGGGAGGGGAGGGGAGCGGGGAGGGGAGGGGGGTGGGGTACATCTCGGAACAAAACCTTTAAAAAGCCTGCTGTCGATTAAATAGGCACACGACGGCAAAAAAAAAAAAAAAAAAAAAAAGTATTTCACCGAAAACTGCACGTCACTGGCATAACACCATGGACGCTCTTCTTGTTTTAAAACAGTTTATCTGAGTTTATCAGAGGAAAGAACTCTCGCCGTTTACAACAATGGTCGATCTGTCAAAATGCGTTCTTTAACTTTGTTCTTTTCCCTATTTTCTAATTAGACCATCCAGAGCATGAGTATGATGAAAACATTTACGATTCTAAACACATTTTTGGGTGAACGATGCAACGTAACTGTCCTAAATTGAACCAACCTGGTATTGCAAGGGGGTCACATGAAAAATTAAGACATAAACATGTGTACTGAATTTGTTGTCCGGCAACATCTCTGAAGCCGAATACAGAAACTGCGAGAAACTCGTATTTCTTAAGTGTCTACTAAAAGTAAACAAAGATGTCCTGCATATTCGAAGATTCCAGACTGAAGATTACCGCATCGAGTTAAAAAAAAATTTTTCGGGCCACATGTGCCAACAATCCCTTTGAATGGATGAATCTGCAATTTCGCTCTGGGTTCACCCGACCTGCGGCCTATTTCCATGTCATTTACCACTGAGGTCCGTGACTTTTTCACGGAAAATACAAAATTCCAAAATGATAATCTGACTCCGAAGAAGAGGGTCATTCCTGCTTGCCATTTTTAAGTAGCTGAACCACCAAGGGCAGGTTACCAGTGCCAGCGTGCATTAAAATGTTCGAAACGTTGGAAGCAGTAATTTAGGCATAAATTATGTCCTTGAGAGGTACGCAAGATGTAGCTGATAATTTTCTCAGCCCATTTTCACATTTTCAGCCCCAAGTTGAGGTCACCATTTCATGCTGCATAAAATGTACCAGGAAAGTCCAAAAGACTGGGACGTTCCCACACTCTTGGTCAGCGGATACCAGTAAGTGTGCGACTGAAAGGAGAGACTATCAAGAACATGCAAGATATCACAGGAAGTTTAAAAGATGGCGTGCAAGTCTAACACATGCGAATAATAAGGCAACAAGGCCAAACTATGCTCGTTGATGGAGAATGATGAGGTTTCGATACTGTTACCAAAGGACAGAACTAGATGTTAAAGTGGCAAGGTTCCTATCGTGTCTTGAAAAGATATGGTCCTTGTGACTACCTTGTGCGTACAGGCAAGTGTGTGTTAGTTGGGTTTAACGCCGAGCACGCAACTAAGGCCATTTCAAGGCGGGTACAGGCAAGGGGAGCGAGAAGGTCTGTCATATCAACATGCTAAACAAATAATCAGACGGGGTGTTGATTAACAAGCAGTGCGTACTCTAGAGTCTGGATCTCAGATACGAATGAAGCATTCGTGGGGTGCAGGTACAACGCGTAGCCTTGTTCTGTTCTGTTTGTCACGACCCTCGCTTCCGGGGCGCGAACTATAACGGAGCGCTACCACTCGGGTACAACCATCCCAACCTAACACAAACACCAGAGGAACCCCGCCTATCAGGCACCCAATCGAAAGCCCACAGAGAAATACGCAGGTATAGAGCAAGACGATCATCTACATCCTCAGAGGATGTAGATGATCGTCTTGCTCTATACCTGCGTATTTCTCTGTGGGCTGGCGATTGGGTGCCTGATAGGTGGGGGCAGGGGATCATACCGTTCGTCTGTCCAGCGCTGAGTAACTGTCCCTGTCCAGAATAGACACAAACATCATCTGCAGCTCAGCAGCTGCGAGTCGTTGCAAAAGGACCTGCGGATTTTTGCAGGTAGGTGCTCTAGCGATGTGGCAAAGCAGAACGTGCAAAAATCACAGATGCAAAGAGCGAGGACAAAGAATTTCATGACTTGTTTGTGAACTGCTTGACCTTGGAGCAGAAGTGTGCATTCACGTCTTTCGCCTGTTGTAACATCTGAATATTTCGGTCGGATCAGAAACTATTTGCACCTTCATTGTGAGACACTCCGATCACTACTGACGAAACGTATGCATACGTGAAAAGAATTTGCCAGCTCAAGGAAACACAGATGTGTTTCATAACGATAATGAACATTCTGCACAGGTCCCTTCGTAGAGAGAAAGTGTTAGGATTTAGGCAGTACAACGTCCCTCATAAATGTCACCCAAAACTCGTGTTTGCAGGAATGATAGTCCTGCATCATATGCACAAGCAAACACTTAATTATATAATTTTCCATCGTAAAAAGATCGATGTACATCATACACGTATTCCCCCCCCCCCCCCCTTAGTTAAAGAGGCTACAAAGTGCACTGTGAAAGTTCTGAACTCAGGCAAGATGCAGCTGACATTGGGATAGTGTAGGTGTGATTTTGCAGTAAACCAGATACACATTATAAAATGCAGCCTCCATAGTATGGTATGCATTTTACATCTTCCACAGCAGTGACTAGGAGCATGCTATGGGTGTGTGTGTGAGGTGTGATGAGAACAGGCCGCTTTTTAAAAAAAAAAAGCTGTATGCGCGTTTCATGAACTAACCGATTTATATATTGTCAGACATAAGAGATGTTTAAATACTTTATTTACACATGGTAAATCATGATGTTTTCATTACGATTTTAGTCTCTCCTATCTCAAGTAATGTAACAACTGGCTATGGCCTGTGCATGCAATGCACACAGTGCAGGGGCATGTAACAAACTAGATTGCAGTTTTTGATGCTTTAGGAACAGCACTACTCCTCAAAGCGGACTGATCTTTAAACCATTTTCCCGTCTTCAACAGAGTATAATAGCATTAACGGTTTGTGTAAACTGCACGGATGTACAAGCATTATGTGCATTTAAAAAAGACATAAATGTAAACTCCTGAGACAAGTGTTCATGTATATTTACCCTCGGCTTACCCATCTGACTTGTAGGAATGTTGAACACTGATAGGAAAAGAATTTTGTTCCTATGGTGAGAAAGCACAACTAAATGTGCTGCCACAGTAAACACACACAGATTCTCTCACAACGACAAAACAGCCCGGACAGATTGGTTTTCACCAGTGGGTCACACTTTGACAAGTGCAACTACATCTAAGTTAGGAACCTATGGTTGTCAGTAAGGACCCTGACAAATACTGCCAATTACTGTACAAACCTTCTGCTTACATCTACCATACATTCTGTCTAAATACCAGTTGTCTACGTAAAGCGTATACAGTGGAAAACACACAGGCACTGGGGTGCTTCAATAGTGCATCATTGTGTCTACACGAGGTAACGTTGATTCACAATACCTAATCCACCTGGGTTTGCTTGGTGATCCTAGCAATTTAGAATGTTGTTAACGTGGTTTACTGTCACCAAGTAGTTGTGACACTAGTGCTTATTAAAACAAACTGGGTGCAATAAATGTGCAGGCTGAGTACAACAAACAATACACACTAAGCATGTAAAACTAAAGCATCGGGGGGTAGGTCATAGCACACACAGGGTTTCTGGAAAGTTTGCATGTCTGCGCTGCATGCAGGTTTTATCGTGTGAAAAACATGTCAACGATTTCAGGTGACATGTTAGAGCTGTGTATACTGGGGAAAAAACGGCACCCTGCTGAAACTTGTTTTTGCTGTTTTCTCAAAATTGTAATTTTGGGTGGTGGTACATACTGAGGAAGCAAATATCTGAAAATGTACTTGTGAGATGATAGTGAAATTTTACACGCAAGTTCACAAATGGGTTTATTATGGGAAGTCAGTGCCGATTGTTTAATTTCAGCTTCGTTTGGGAGCTATGAATAGCTTCCCTTGGCTAACATACTCAAAAAATGACCAAAACCAGAACATACATATAAAACTATGTTTTTCTTCAAAACCAGGCAAGATATTTCAAATCGCCACTGACTTTCTATAATGTGATATCAGTTGATATTTTGACCAAATCTGGCTTTTCAGAAGCATCAACGGTAGCCGAACTTTGTTTCCTTAGCAACCAGATGTAACGGTCACTTAGTGTTCGTTGCCATGGCAACGGTGAGCATACCTGACTAAATGAGCATGTCGGAGCGTTCAGGACAGACACATACTGATTCTAATGATATGCAATAAAGCATATGTCGATAACACAAAAACATTGCGCTGAGGTGTCCTAGCTCGGCTTATCGTGGTTTCGGCAAGGTACACAGTACTGGTTAAAAGTGACACAGAGTGCCTGGTCAGGGTTAAATTACTGATTAGGGTTAAAATATGGGGTCAAAGTCCAGGCGCGGGATGTGGGACAAGACGGAGTTGTGGTCGTAAACATGGTGTCCAAACACGCGTGACAAATGGGCACGCTAAAAGGGAATCCCGGAATACGTCGGTAGAATAATGTGTGAGACAGGTTAAATAGACATCGGTATATGTCCAGGAGTCCAAAAGGCCGGAAGAAGTCAGGAGTATCTTGTGTGAGAAATATGTCAAATAGATATTCAGGTGTCTAGGCACGGGTATGGAGGGTCCACGTGGTAAAAATAATGTGGGACTTTGGATAAGAACACACGTATTAGAAGTAAAAGTTGAATTAGGCAGATGTATATAAGGAATGGTCGGTGAACGTTTCGGGGGCTCCGTTGCTGAAGTGACACGTTGTGGTACTCTCTAGACAGCGCACCGACCATTACCATGTTTTCAAGACAACGCCTCGCATTGTTGGGTGAGCTGACTTAAGTTATCCTTGTACCAAATGCTAGAGTAAAATATAGTGATGTAAACTCTTTTACTCTCCTCTTATGTCTGAGAATGCTTGAAGTGTGAATGATCCTGTTTGTAATTCGTAATGTGCTTTGATTGTCAGCGTTAAACGTTGTCTTGGTTAGTTGTTGTGATGTTAGCTGTTGTGTGATTAGTTGTTGTATGTGATGTTTAGAGAGGTGCATGAGTTTGGCATGATGGAAGCCTGATTAGTGTCCTCAGTCACGGTACCTCTTAGGTAAGCAAGTCCGCACCTATTTCTGATCGTACCACTAACTGACACGTATAGGTCAGCCTGATTGGCAGTGCTTCTCGTATTTATGCAGTAGCGGTTTGATAAGGAGATACGTACTCCAGAATCCCCAGGAGCGTGTTAAGGCCCCGCTACACGAGCCCGGTTTTGAGGCCGATTCCCGATCAGTTTTCGAATCGGTAGGTGATCGGGCCGGACTAAAAATCGTGTGCAGTGCCACACTGACATTTCTCGACTTGTCAAGTTTAGCCGACCGGTTTGAACCTAAGATCAAAGTCGTACCTGTTCTGCAAAATGACTGCTAGTTTTGACAGTGATGATGATGTGCTTGCATTATCAGCAGTTTTGCATCATATTCGCGAAGAGGCGTGCGAAACATCAGCGGCAACGCCTGATCACAACAGGCGTGTTCGGCCATTTGCAAACCGTGTTGAAACGACATGCTTTGCGAGACGCGCTCTGATTGGTTGAAGCTTACGATCGGGACCGATTCGGATCGGGAAAATAGAGCAGGTTCTAGACACCCGATTCCCAGCCGATTGGGACCGGATCGGATAATTGACGTCATCCGATCGCAATCGGATCGGAATCGGCTTCAAAATCGGGGCACAACCGGCCCGTGTGGCGGGGCCTTTAGACCATTTAAACACGTTGATTAATCGATCCTTAAACGTGTTGCACTATGAACACGTAAAACAACTGAAGTCCAGTGATGGTTTTCTCTCGTGTTTATTTCAGTCTAAAGAGCATTGTCTGGGGTTGGGCAAGACCAACCACAGACTACAATCCGGTCGTTCTCTCACTATTTGCTCTCTCTTCTACTTTCGTCCATCTCTCTCACTCTCCTCTCGTTGTGTTCCCTCTCTCGTTGTGTTCCCTCTCTCGTTGTGTGTTCGGTTGTGTGTCTCTCCCAGTATGTATATACCCTTGCCCTTATCAATCATCTTCCCACTTAGGACCCGCCCCTCGTTTAGGGCCGGTCCCGTTACGTGATTATGGCGTCCCCGCGTGCCGATGGTCCCGTTAATTAGAGGCCACCCATTTCCCATATAGTAACAGTTTCCGGAGGGCCGGCCCGTTATCTTGATTAGGGCTGCCGGCGAGTCCGGTAGTTACATACAGACGCTGACCATATGTTATGTGACCGGAAACTACATCCAGATGCCGGATGTGGAGGCACGCGTCAGTAGTGCAACATTCCTCCCTAACCCGAGAAAAATACATCCCGTTCAGGATTATTTTTCTATCTTGTTCAGGAGGGTTTACACTTCGGGACATAATAACAATATAATTACACATCATTACACAATCAAAATACATTTCAAATCGGTGCTTGATATCTTATCCAATTATAACAACAACTATTCCATCCAAATACATATAACATAAGATAAAAGAGAAAATGTTCATTGTCAACACTGAAATTGTTCGTCTCTCATGGGCACCGTTGCGCTCACAGTCCCAACATAATTCATCCACCTCATAGGTCGCCTCATTTCAAGGCCGGGTAGAATTTCACGACTGGCGATGTCGTCTTCAGTTCCACCCTGTCTTTCATCATCAGTGCGGAGGCACTTGCTCCGTAGACGTCATTGTCGTCCGCCACAGTTGTAGCCACCGATCCCGGGTCCAGTGTAGGTCGAGTGACCCCACTATGCCATCGCCTAAGTCTCGATAAGGGGCCAGCTTTTAACAAAGCAAAATATCGGGCTACTCCCACTATTTTGCCTACAATTGACATGATTACTGCCATTACCAATAAATTATAAACATTATCTGCTAAACCCAATATCCTGAGACAGAGGACGAACCTCATCTTGCACGTCTGCAAAATGTCATTTACACCCGTAGTAGTTCTATATTCATACTCCCAAAACTGCATTATTTGCACGATTTCCTGATTGATCCTCTCTCAATACCACTTGAGAGTTGCATTTTAAATGAAGCCTAAAGTAGATCTCCTATAGCCTTTAATAACCGCCTCACTCCTTTACTCCTAGACTTAGGCAGGATTGCGTCCACATGCTTTATCCTATCATCATCAGAGTTATCTGATGTGCCTTCGCCCGAGCTAACATCAGCCGATTCTGCTTCGACTGTTTGTCTCCTCTTCTGGCGTCTAACCCTTTTTGCTAACTCCATGAGAGGTATATCGTCTTCTGAAGAGAAGAAAGAAAAGAAGTACCCAACGGAGAAGAAACACGCTTAGAAAAAACGGTACAACACAATTTATTGTGTTTAAGTTGGTGTTGAGTTTATCGTCTTCTGAAGACGAGTTCTCCCGTTCCCTACGCTGTCTTTTGATCCAACTTTCTCTTGAAGGTAAGCCGCCTACATCTTCACTGTCACTGGAAGAGCTGTCTTCCGGTGCGATCGCATAATTAGTCTTTCTGAGGGGCCTAATGGTTTCCGCTGAGGGTTTAGGCCACTCATCTAACTTAGCGAGTCTTATGTGCTCTGCATGCACTTTAACTACTTCACCAGTCAATTGGTTCCTGATCCTGTACGTTACTGGGGTTGTTTGCTCGACCACTATATAGTAAGGTTTCCATTTGCTGTCTAGCTTGTTTTTCCTTTGATTATTTTTATAGTACACTGGGTCCCCGACTTTGATTTCGTTACTTTTGACATGTCGGTTTGCATATTTTGCCCCCCGCTTCTGTGATTTCTTTATCCTTTGGTGCACCTGGGTGAACAATTTGTGCTGTTGTTCTAAGGCTACCTTATGAAGGTCCTCCCCGACATATTTCCGTCTAGGCCTCAGTATGTTATCTAATGGTAACACTGGATCTCTGTTATACAGTAGAAAGAATGGAGAGCACCGAGTCGTTTCTGAAACGCTAACCCTGTATGCCGACAACGCATGATTGATGTGCAAATCCCACGTTTGGATATCTTCCTGTATTTTCTTCGACATGACATAATTCATGGTACGATGAAATCTTTTTACCTTAGCGTTAGACTGTGGATGATAATAGCTCGTCAAGACATGATCTATGTTTAGTTCACTGAGAACCTCCCTCATGATCCGATTGACATTTTCTGTGCCATTATCAGTAACCACCTGTAAAGGACAGCCATGTGGAGGAATTATCTCATCCATCAAGATTTGAGCAACAGTTTCTGCCGACTTATCTGGTGCTGGAAAGCACTCTGGATATCCAATGTAATGGCAAACAAACCCTAAAATGTACTTGTTCCCGGACAGACTAGTAGGGAATGGACCCTGTATGTCTACACTAACCTTTGCAAACGGATATGGAGGAACGTCCATTTCCTGCACTGGGGCTTTCTGTTTCTGCAAAACCCGTTGCTGACAGGTAATGCAACCGCCTATGTATTCGTTCCCTGTACATGTTTGGCCAAAAATACTTCTGTTTGATGGTGTCGTAAGTCTTGTCAAGGCCCATGTGCCCATTTCCGTCATGATACTGGTTTACGACATGCTCCACCAAATGGCATGGCACCACTAATGTCGCTACTGGATCATCGTCAATATTCGACAAGAAATACAAGACATCTTCTATGAACAAATACCTCCTTTTTACACTGGCCGGTGCTTCCTCGTTCAGTAGCTGCTCTTTCAACTTAACAATGTCTGGATCCTTGTCTTGCTCCGTGATCATGTCGAACCCTGTCACCTCTACCTTTTCTAAAGTTTCTCTAGGATCATCCGTCTGACAACTTGCAAACTGCTTTGGTCTAAACTGACTAGAATTAATCACCCCTATCTGGAACGCATTGTCGCTCACTTCCGTAACTATTTCTTCCGTCTCTTCTGATACTAACTCCTTTCCGTCTATTTGCGGCACTCTAGACAACAAATCCGCCAACACATTCTGTGGCCCTGGAATGTACTCTATAGTGCAGTTGTACCCTGCGATCCCTAGCGCCCACATCTGAATCTTCTTATTCTGCATAGGTGACTCTTAAGAGATACTTTAACGGTTTGTGATCTGTGCGAACAACGAATTGCGCATTGTGCAAATAGTGGTCTAACTTCTGTAATGCATAATGGATTGCAAATGCTTCCTTTTCTATGGTAGACCACTTCTTCTGGCTCTGGCTCAACCTATGGGACAGAAAGTAAATAGGCTTTTCTGTCTTGAGTCCTGTGCTGTCCTCACTTTTTTGCGTCAGACACGCCCCGATACATGCGTCACTAGCATCCGTGTACAATACATATGGACGTCTCGTGTCCGGATATACCAACAAAGGAACTACTGACAAACTTTGTTTGAGAAAATCAAACGCCTGTTGACACTGATCAGACCATTTGAATCTGGCAAATTTCCTTGTCAAGTTGATGATGGGTTCGGCTATCTCAGAAAAGTTGGGTATGAACCTGCGATAGTATGACATCATTCCAATGACACTGCGACACTCCCTTATACATGTTGGATTCGGCAATGTCCGAATTGCTGACACCTTTTCTGGGTCTGGTTTGACTCCTTCCTTCCCTATCACAAACCCTAAGTACTGTGTTTCCTCGGCGAAGAACTGACATTTCTTCAGTTTCAACTTGAGTTTATGCTGTCTGAGTCTACTGAACACATCCTCTATGTGCTGATAATGCTGTTCCTTGGTTTCGGAAAAGATGAGAATATCATCCATATATGCCGAACAAAATGCTTCTAACCCCATTAACACTGTGTTCATCAACAGCATGAACACACTGGGTGCCTGGCAAAGTCCAAACGGCATGACTGCGAACTCAAAAAGTCCCTTGTGACAAGCGAAAGCCGTTTTCTCACTACTCTCTTGATCCGCCATCTCTACCTGCCAGTATCCCGATTTCATATCTTGTGAAATATTTTGCCTTCCCCAGCAAGGACAAAATATCGTCTATGAGTGGTAGTGGATACGACGACTTCTTGGTAATCTCGTTTAGTTTTCGGAAGTCAATGCACAACCTGTTTGAACCATCTTTTTTGGTTACTACTACTAAACTGAAAGACCATGGCGACATTGATCTTCTGATGATCCCTGCCTCTAACATCTCATCTACTGCTTTGTCTACTATCTCTCTATCCTGCAAAGGAACGCGGTAAGGTTTTACCCTTATTGGAGCGTGGTCTCCAGTGTCTATGCTCATTTTGACAGTGTTGGTGCGCCCTAAGTCCAGATCGCTACTCGCGAACAAATCGGAATGCTCCGATACCAGTTTAGTGACTGTGGACCTGATTGCGTCAGGCGCATCGATTTCCGTCAGATCAATGGGAGCGACTTCTCGTTCTTCTGTTCTGTTAGACACTGACTCTACCTGACTTACACGGTTTGCCCTGCCTACCACACATCCCCTTTTTAGCCTGAACGTTTTGTTGGTGTGATTCACAACTAACAAAGGAAATGTCCTACCTTTGTTTCTCACTACCCCGCTCATCACAGATAGTCCTGGCTCTTCTGCAACAAACCCCCTATCTGTTGCTGAGACTTCTAAACATTCTTCTTTACTGAAGTACTGTGTACTCTTTATTCTAACCTGACAAATCTCCGCTGTATGTGGTTTCAATACTTTTGTCTTGTGTACTCTGACTAACGAGGATATGTGCATGTCTTGTTCGTAAGGTACATACGCATTCCTGACCCTAACTTTTCTCAAATCAAAATAGATGCGTGCTCCGTTCTTATCAAGCCAATCGTTTCCCAAAATGAAATTTCTATTCATCTCTTTCACTACATAAAAACGATGTTTGAACGACTGTTTTTCAATTTTGAAGTCCAGTTCTATACTGCCCACAACTGACTGACTGTAGCGATACACTTCTTTTCTCTAGCCTTGGCTTGTTCTGCAATTTTTCATACGCCTTCTTGCTAATCAACGATACTTCCGCCCCCGTATCTATGAGACTTCTAAACTTTTGACTTCCTACCTTAAAGACTATGCATTTTGGACTCCCCGCTAAGTTGATGCTAAAGGATGTACTGTTTCCCCCGTTCTGCTCACCGGCTTCTCGTGGTGCAGAACGTTATAGTTTCCCTGTCGCTCCTGTCCTATCCTAGCCCTACATTCTCTTTGTTGGTGGCCGTAACCCCCGCATCGCCAACACCGCACGTGTTGATGATACCTTTGCTGTGACAAAGACGACTTTTGCTGACCGACTGCGTTTATCCGCCTAGCCTTGCAATCGCGTGCCTTGTGGCGTGGTGAACTGCATCGAAAACACGCCCTATCTCTAGAGTGATCCACTTCTTTTGCAGACTGTTGCTGATCTCCATTGAAGGTGGGGATCATCTTTGAAATGGTTTGTAAATTAACTAAGGATGACAACCTCTCTATCTGACTACCTAATGCGGCCAACACCGGGTTAAGTGGGTGTGGTCTTCCTACATCTTCTTCTGCCATTGTCACTAGAAATACAAAATATTGCTGGCCCTTACTCAAAACTGTAGCGATGACACAAAAAGGTCACTCACCTGTTTGTCCAGCGTTGGTGACGGTGGTTGTGGCCCGAGGTCGTTTCGTCTGCGGCCGGCTCCTTCTCAGTCTCGTTTCACGATCTTCTGTCTGCCTCTCGTTGCGTCTTCAGTTCTCGGCGTCGTCGTACTTTTGACGTAGCGTCGTTCTGCCATCGTCTGCGATAGTTTTGTCTCCCATCTCGTTATTGGAATCTGCGATTGTTCTGTCTTCCATCTCGTTCTGACATCCTGCCATGGTT
This sequence comes from Semisulcospira habei, assembly GCA_036245525.1. NCBI lineage: Eukaryota > Metazoa > Mollusca > Gastropoda > Semisulcospiridae > Semisulcospira > Semisulcospira habei. The sequence goes on from BTPG01000005.1 coordinate 67,856,357, forward strand.
CTGCTAAACCCGTTCTGACATCCTGGTCACGGCACCAAAATTGGTTGTTACGTGTTGCACTATGAACACGTAAAATAACTGAAGTCCAGTGATGGTTTTCTCTCGTGTTTATTTCAGTCTAAAGAGCATTGTCTGGGGTTGGGCAAGACCAACCACAGACTACATTTCAGTCGTTCTCTCACTATTTGCTCTCTCTTCTACTTTCGTCCATCTCTCTCACTCTCCTCTCGTTGTGTTCCCTCTCTCGTTGTGTGTTCGGTTGTGTGTCTCTCCCAGTATGTATATACCCTTGCCCTTATCAATCATCTTCCCACTTAGGACCCGCCCCTCGTTTAGGGCCGGTCCCGTTACGTGATTATGGCGTCCCCGCGTGCCGATGGTCCCGTTAATTAGAGGCCACCCATTTCCCATATAGTAACAGTTTCCGGAGGGCCGGCCCGTTATCTTGATTAGGGCTGCCCGGCGAGTCCGGTAGTTACATACAGACGCTGACCATATGTTATGTGACCGGAAACTACATCCAGATGCCGGATGTGGAGGCACGCGTCAGTAGTGCAACAAACGGCTGAGTGATAAAAGTAAAGATTAAGAAATATTCATATGAATGCACACTTTCTGAAGCCTGTCTGCGTGCATGTGTGTGTGTGTGCGTGTGTGTATGTGTGTGTGTGTGTGTGTGTGTGTGTGTGTGTGTGTGTGTGTGTGTGTGTGTGTGTGTGCGCGCGCGCGCGCGAATCACTCAGCGCTGGATAAATTATAGTGGAACATGTCAGCCAAATACAGTTTCAAGATACATGTAGTAAATATTGTGAGCCTGCCCACAGTAATTTAAGGCGAGCTAGGACACCTCAGCGCAATTTTGTTGGGTTTAAGGACATATGTTTTATTGTATATCATTAGAATCAGTATGTGTCTGTCCTGAACGTTCCGACATGCTCATTTAGTCAAGTATGCTCACCGTTGCCATGGCAACGAACACTAAGTGACAGTTACACCTGGTTGCTAAGGAAACAAAGTTCGGCTACCGTTGATGCTTCTGAAAAGCCAAATTTGGTAAAAATATCAACTGATATCATCATTATGGAATGTCAGACACGATTTTGAATATCTTACCTGATTTTTTTTTTTTTTTTAAATATGAATGTTCTGGGTTTGGTAATTTTTGGAGCATGTTAGCCAAGGGAAGCTATTCATAGCTCCCAAACTAAGCTGAAATTAAACTATCGGCACTGATATTCCATAATAAACCCATTTGTGAACTTGCGTGTAAAATTTCACTATCATCTGAGAAGTACATTTTCAGATATTTGTTTCCTCAGTATGTACCACCCCCCAAAATTACAAATTTGAAAAAAACAGCAAAAACAAGTTTCAGCAATGTGCCGTTTTTTCCCCCAGTATACACAGCTCTAACATGTCACCTGAAATCGTTGGCTTATGATGTTTTTCACACGATAAAACCTGCATGCAGTGCAGACATGCATACTTTCCAGAAATCCTGTGTGTATTATGACCTACACCCCGATACTTTAGTTTTGCATGCTTAGTGAGTATTACTTGTTGTACTTAGCCTGCACACTTATTGCGTCTAGTTTGTTAATAAGCACTAATGTCACAGCTGCTTGGTGACAGTAAAACATTTTAACAACATTCTAAATTGCTATAATCACCAAGCAAACCCAGGTAGATTAGGTATTGTGAATCAACGTTACTTCGTGTAGACACAATGATGCACTATTGAAGCACCCAAGTGCCTGTTTGATTTCCACTGTAGACACTTCACGCAGAAAACTGATATTCAGACATGATGTACGATATATGTAAGCAGAAGGTTGGTAAAGTAATTAGCAATATTTGCCAGGGTCCATACTCACAGGCATAGGTTTTTAACTTAGATGTAGCTGCACTTGTCAAAGTGGCAGCAGATGACGTTGGGCTTTCTCACCACAGAAAAAAAAATCCATTTCTATTATTGTTCAACATTCCTAAATGTCGGAAGGGTACGCCATGGGTAAATATACATGAACACTTGTCTCACACGAGTTTACATTTATGGCTTTTTTGTGTTTCAACATATACACATTATGTGTGTACATCCGTGCAGTTTACACAAACTGTTAATGCTAAATATACTCTGCTGAAGACGGCAAAATGGTTTAGATCTGTCAGCTTTGAGGAGTAGTGCTATTCCTAAAGCATCAGAAGCTGCAATCTAGTTTCTTACATGCCCCTGCACTGTGTTCATTGCATGCACAGGCCATAGCTAGTTGCTACATTACTTGAAATATGAGACTGAATTCGTAATGAAAACATAATGATCTACCACAAGTAAATAAATTATTTAAACTGCTTGTATGTCTGACAATGCATAAATCAGTTAGTTCATGAAACGCGCATACAGCTTTAAAAAAAGAAGCCTGTTCACATCACACCTCATACACACCCATTTTGCATGCTCATGGCGATTGCTGTGGAAGATGTAAAACACATACCGTACTAGTGAGGCTGTATGTTATAATCTGGATCATACTGGTTTACTGCAGAATCACACCTACACCATCACAAACTGCAACTTGCCTGAGTTCAGAACTTTCACAGTGCACTTTGTAGCCTCTTTGAACAAGGGAAAGAAATACGTGTATGATGTACATTGATCTGTTTACAATTGAAAATCAGATAATTAAGTGTTTGCATGTGCATATGATGTTGGACTATCATTCCTGCAAACACGAGTTTTGGGCGACATTTATGCGGGACGTGGTACTGCCGAAATCATAACACTATTTCGCTACGAACGGACCTGTGCACAATGTTCATGATCGTTATCAAGCACATCTGTGTATCCTTGAACTGGCAAATTCATTTCACGTTTCGAATGTGACACAAGTGACCTGTGGGTGGATATAGGTTTCGTCAGTAGAAATCAGAGTGTCACACAATGAATGTACAGATAGTTTCTGATCAGACCAAAATATTCAAATGTTACTACAGACGAAAGACGTGAGATTCCTGAATCTAAATCGTTCAGATCTACAGTACTCTATTGAGCGCTGAATGCAGAATTTCGGATTTCTATGAATGCATACTTTTGCTCCAAGGTCAAGCAGCTCACAAACAAATTATAAAATCTTCGGAAAATGACAGCAGGTTTGTTTATTTAGTCCTTTTCTAAGGTCACTATCACTAGCGGACACCAGTGTCGTCAATCTCAATAATGTGGCGATTAGATTCGTGTGTTTGCTGCTGTCTATTCTCCGTTTATATGTGTGTATGGGAAAGAAAGTTCGAGCGCGCGTACACACTAAGAAGTATTTCATTACTAGTGAGCATAAGGAGCTTGCTAATGTGACAGTATGCGCATATTAGCGTTTTTGCATTGCGGACATGCAAACATCAAGATTGAGTCTTTCTGGTCTGCAAGGGATTATGGGAAGGAAAGCATATCGAGCAAGCTCATGAATATTATTTTGCTTGTTATACTATATATCAGTATGTGTGTCAAAGAAACTTCATGGAGTGGGTACGTCGCACTATATCAAGCAATATGCTGCTCAATATAACATACTAATTGTACTAATTATGACGTAATTCTCTCTAGTGCGCGCCGCTCTCTCTCTCTCTCTCTCTCTCTCTCTCTCTCTCTCTCCTCTCTCTCTCTCTCTCTCTCTCTCTCTCTCTCTCTCCTGTCGATAAAACGTTTCATCATCTCTCTCACAGACATGTGCGCATTTTCAAGAGGCTTAGATCCTCATGTGCCCGGAGAGCGTATGAGGATCTATGTCTCTTGGGGATGTTTGGAGCGCGCGAGCATGCACGCATTAACACACACACACACACACACACACACACACACACACACACACACACACACACACACACACACACACACACACACACACATCGTCGTGCTCTCAGAAGAGCATTCAGGTGACTCGATATAGCTAGTTTGGATAAAGACATTGAATGAGTTCGTTAGCCAGCTTGGTACCCTTTCAACGTCTTCAGTAAAAATTAATTCTTTTCAGAAAAAAAGTAAAAAAGCAACTCCGTCACCACGCAGACATAGTCTAAATATGACGTAATTCTCTCTCTCTCTCTCCCTCTCTCTCTCTCTCTCTCTCTCTCACACGTATGCGTGCATCTCATGTGCCCGGAGGGCGCATGAACATCTATGCCTTTTGAGTATGTTTGGAGCGCGCGCATGCCCTTTCAACGTCTTCAGTAAAAATTAATTCTTTTCAGAAAAAAAGTAAAAAAGCAACTCCGTCACCACGCAGACATAGTCTAAATATGACGTAATTCTCTCTCTCTCTCTCTCTCTCTCTCTCTCTCTCTCTCTCTCTCTCTCTCTCTCTCTCTCTCTCTCTCACGTATGCATGCATCTCATGTGCCCGGAGGGCGCATGAACATCTATGCCTCTTGAGTATGTTTGGAGCGCGCGCATGCACGCATGCACACGCATACACACACTTCGACGCGCTTTCAAAAGAGCATGCAGGTGTACTTAGTATAGCATGTATCTAGGTAAAGTCAACCTGCTTTCACACAAATTATAGCAATACCGAAGTTGTACCGTGAAATTCCAGTTTTGTCACCATTTTCCCAAGTCTTGAAGCGAAAGCGAAACTCAAATCACGTTAAATATAAAATTACGTAAAAACAAAAAAACAAAAAAACACGTCATGACAAATGACGTTTGACAAACCAATGACGCATATGCACTTCGCGCGCCCCTTATAGAGTTCACTATGACGCATTGGCACATCTTCGAGGTTTTTTCTAAAGGAGATATTTCAACATCAGAATCAAGTCAAATCAAAAGGTAGAGACCCTTGACAGCGACGACAGCTCCCATATTGAAGGGACTTTGTGGGTTATGGTTCATCCCATCTTGTTAGATATATGAGTGAGTCATGTATGTGAATGCGCGATTAAATGATTGTTTTGCTCTGTCACCCCGCAAAACAACATTCCGCCTCTGCGGACAATACAATATTCTTACTCTTTTACTTTTTAAGCGGTGCTGAGTGTTCAAAATGGCCTGCTTTGTAAAGCAGATCAGAGACTTGTCTGTCTTGTGGCCCTGTTAGATCTCAGCGCTGCTTTCGATACGCTTGACCATTCCATTCTCTTGAAGAGGCTAAAATCACCTTTGGCCTGCGTAAAACGGTTTTCTCTTGGTTTAAATTTTACGTTTACGATCTGTACCAGTTTGCAGGGGTAAAAGACAGTGTCTCTAGACCTTCCATTCTGGAGTTTGGAATGCGCCAGGGCTCTGTCTTAGGCCCTGTATTGTTTACGTTGTATTCACAACCGCTGTCAGATGTTATTTCCAGCCATCAGTATGTTTTACCATAAGTATGCCGATGACACTGAAATCTCTCAGAGTAGTTCACCTGGGGAATTTCAGTCAGTTGAAACTGGCATCAAGTCTTGTGTTGACGATGTCACGACATGGATGCAGGGCCGGATCCAGGGGGGGGGGGGGCATGCCCCCCTCCTTCCCCCATAAAAACTACAACATAAAACTTTGATACACTGAAAGATGATTTTTGCTCACCTTGCTGAAAAAAACAACAAAATAAAGCCATACTCAAAACAGTCAAAACTCTGCTTTAGGTGTCTGTTTCAGGTGGTTAATTTCTCCAAATCCCCCCCCCCCCAAACATGTAAGTGATCCGGCCCTGTGGATGGACAGAACAAACTTATGTTAAACCCAGAAAGAAAAAAGAAAAAACAGAGTTACTGCCCGTTGGCTCAGCTTCACGGCTTCAACAAATTCACACTGAGTCTTTACGCATAGATGACACTGATACTCCATTTCAGTCTTCGGTCAAATATCTTGGTGTCAAGCTCAATAAGACTTTGAGTATGCAGGATCACGTCGGTGAAATCTGTTGTGGTGCTTCATACTATCTGAGACGCATCGACTCTGTCCGACAGTCTTTCTGAATCCGCCACTGCAAAGTAAGTGAATGCTTTGGTCACGAGCCGTCTTGACTACTGCAATCGTCTGCTTTTGGGTCTTCCATCTGAGCAGATTATCCGCCTTCAGCGAGTTCAAAATAATGCCGCAAGGCTTGTGAAGCGCAGGTGAAAACGAGACCACGTATCCCTTATACTTAAAAAATCCCTTCACTGGCTTCTTAATTCAAGCCCGCATAAAGTTTAAGATAGCGACCCTTGCATACCGCCACTTTGATGGCAGTCTTCCGTCATACCTTTCCTCCAATCTAATTACATACCAGCCCTCTCGCTCACTGCGTTCATCGGGAGAAAAACTTCTTAAAGTTCCAAAGTTCCATCTCAAATCTGCCGGTGAACGCTCTTTCAGATGTACAGCTCCTTTAATTTGGAATTCCTTACTGACTGAGCTGAGAAATGCCTCTACCCTTACGCAGTTCAAAGCAAAGTTAAAAACTTATTTTTTCACGCAGACTTTTGTGTAACCTCTACGGTATTTCTTGTCACCCCCCCCCCCCTGCAGACTCACTCTCTCTCTCTCTCTCTCTCTCTCTCTCTCTCTCTCTCTCTCTCTCTCTCTCTCTCTCTCTCTCTCTCTCTCTCTCTCTCTCTCTCTCTCTCTCTCTCTCTCTCTCTCTCTCTCTCTCTCTGTGTGTGTGTGTGTGTGTGTGTGTGTGTGTGTGTGTGTGTGTGTGTGTGTGTGTGTCAGGATCAGGAATTTATTTAAAGTCTTTTCACACATTGGTGATATTAGAAAAAAAAAAAAAAAAAAAAAAAAAAAAAAGAAAGAAAAAGATATCAACAACCAAACACACAACTTGTGAGTATCAAAGAATAGCAATAATTAACATCCAACCACACACACAAATTACTTATTATAATAGTTTACCCACCGGACTATGAATTATTATATTAACTATTGAAATTGCAATATTTCTATGTAAGATGTCATACAAATTGTCTGCTAAGTGATCAACTGTTATGTTATTTTTTTCAACAGATTCATTGTAATAGGACACTCACAGATTATATGTTTAACAGAGATGGGGCTTACGCACTCGCATTTGATGTCTTTTGCGAATTTTGTTTTCCAAGAATTTAGTCTTAACTTGTATATCAACGAAGCTGTTTTCCTTGAACAAGGAGGAACATGATAAGCATATTTCATATCATCTTTGTGTGTGTGTGTGTGTGTGTGTGTGTGTGTGTGTGTGTGTGTGTGTGTGTGTGTGTGTGTGTGTGTGTGTGTGTGTGTGTGTGTGTGGTTTTTGCTTGCGCATTGAGTTATATTATAAATATGATAAATGCGCCATATAAATACCATGTATTATTATTATTAAGCATTTTGCAAAAGCACTGTTTCTATTAATTTTCAGGATTAAAACAAGAGTAACGTAGTGTTTGGCTGTTCAGGACGTAACTTCAATGTAGGCCAATGTATTTTACGAGTACCATCAAACCCATTCGACAGAAATATCAATATAATGTATTTATAAGTATAAGTTGAAACATACCTGGTTGTAGATCAGTGCGGTTAGGTCATTAAAAAGCTGAGATATCCGTTTGCGTTTCAGCTCACAAACATGATGTGGTAAGACATGTTTTCGAGTCGTTAAAAAAGTGTGACAAAGAAGTGCATTTTACATCCGGGTGATACGAAGTACACACACTGAAAATAACACATCCGTGACCAAACAGGATTTTGCGCGGATCCAGGAAGCCTAAACCTTTTTGTATTAGTCCAGAGGAACTGTAAAAAGGTATATGCGTACAACATAAACTATGAAAATCTGCATATGGAGTGCTGACGGTTTGCATTCAGCGCACATATGCAAATATCCATTCTCTGAGAAATCCGCCTTGGACTTGACTACACTGATATTTGCCGTCTTCGTGGCATGCACGCATACAGTACAGTGTCAGGCATATCTTTTTCTCTTCTAACGCAATGTGTGTGACATTATCAAACCGCGAAGTTTTATGAGTATTGCTTTATTAGCTTGGCGCCAACATAGACGCCAAGCTAATCAGGCACTGGCCTTCACCCTTTTTGCTCGATCAGTCTCCCGCCACGTGTGAATGTTGAGTTATTGGCGTGACTGTGTGTTGTTGACTTCGGAAATGAAAGCGATGTCAGGCTGCAGTTCGAGTGTGGATTGGCTGCAGAGTATGGATCTTGTGTGAGGCAATAATTTTTATGGCTGACCTGGTCTCGTGCCTTGAATAAGACAGATAAATTGAGTTGGCAATATAGAATGGAAGAGAATTTGCTAACTTTAACCCTATCTAACCCGAGGCCGCATTTCAGAAATGTTGGAGGCTTCACCTAACAATTATGCACCAGTTGCAGGAGACGGATCGACCATGACAATTCAAGGATAGTGATAGATTAGCTTGGCGCCATCAGGCGCCAAGCTAATATGGCACTGCCCATGAATTATCAGGGTCGATCCATCTCCAGCTGTAGTGCATCGGGGCTAAATGAGTGAAAGCGTCCTTCTGAAGGCACGAAAGGATTAGATTACAATATCCCCTGTATAATATGCCTACCTACCAATAATGTTGCACAAATGCTGTATTAAATGTCTGCAATTATAACTAAAAGCATCCAAAAGAATAAAAGAAAAAACAAAAAAGAAAACAACAACGACAACAACAAAAACAATCAAACAAACAAACAAATAATTCCAGAGCCCTACTGTGTTGTAATACAGCAGACTCTGTTCAAGTTACACAGTTGCAGAGTTGGTAGAAACACGGCAAGACCGTACCGATTGTGTGCCCACTTCCTGTCCCCGTCCGTGCGCGCTACTGTCAACTTCTCCGTGCAGTTCAAACCCGTTACCGCCGGACAGACTCACTGCCTTGTAGAATAGTCAGCTTTTACAATTGAAGTTAGATTTTTATGGAGAAAAAAAAATGCAACAGAGAAAACGTTCTGCAGAAAGCACAGAAGCCTATTCGAGTAAACGCCCCTGTTCGCGGCTGTGGACTAGTCTGTAGCAGACGACAGCCACGAATGCAGGGCATGTTTTCAAGTCTCGAGTAGGCTTCTGTACTTCAGCCAATCGTTTCCTCGATCTGCCGCTGCTTTTTGCACAAAAATGTAACTTCAGTTTTAAAAGCTGGCAGAGGCCTTTTGGAGAAATTACGGATGAAAATATCTCGCCTGGTATCCTGTCTATTCTTCATTCTACATGTCAGTGCAGTGGTTGAGCATAATAGTAAAGGCATAGATACTGCAGCTCAGCGTCTTTGACAAAGGTCTGAGCTGCACGGAGAAGTTGACAGTACCGCACACGGATAGCGACAGAAAGTGGGGCACGCATTAGACACGGTTTTACTGTGTTTCTACCAACTCTGCAACTATGTTTTGACTCGTTTGGATGCTTTTGTTATACTTGCGGTCCTTTAATTTAACCTTTGTCTGTTCTGGAAGTTTGAAATGAAAGGTCTGCGTTCTGAAAGCACCCTTCCCGATTTTCCATGAAAAAATAAACTTTATTTGCTGACATGCCTATTTCAATACATGTATCACACAAACATCAGGAAAACAACTTCATATTATTTAATGGAAGTGTCACATACTGAAATGCCCTTTGATGCGATACGCGACAGGTGGTACATATTTGTAATGTTGTATGAACTGAATAGACTGCATAGGCCGTACACACGTCGGCGTATCGTGTGACAGCTAATGTCAGTAACAGGTAGGCCTACTGCGTGCTGCGACTCATAAACCTTGGTCTGTGCGTGTTTATTTAGGACCGGGTCAGAGTGGCTCGGTTAAATCAGTCTGCCAATGATCGCGAATTTCGCGTCGGAAAAGAATGCACACGGACCGACGTTTGCGTAAAGAATACAGATGTAAAAGAGACAAAATAATTAGGCATACAGGACATAAGAGACATAAATCCTCATGAGGCCCCGCGACTGCGGGGGCCATGCGGGTTTATATCTCTTGCAACTTGGTAGTGTTCGTCCTGTCTCATCCGTGAAGGGGTTGCCTCATTCGAGACGTACAACCTCCGGATACAAGGCATAAGCCTCGTATCCGGAGGCGGCACGTCTCGAATGAGTTAAGAGTAGTGAATCTATTGATTGATTTGTAAGCCCCTTGGAACCACCCCCCACCCCACCCCACCCCCTCCTGAAATATTCGCATTCACTCTGAAGACAAACACAGTACAAGGCAAACACAGGACATTTCACATGGTGCAAAGGGACAGCTCAGCTATTGAGGTTTCGGAAATTCTGATCGCTTGAAATTAATAAAGTGGCGTGAAACCGGTACCAAAGTGGAAGGGGAGGAGGTGCCGGCCGAGTACCAGGAGAAAGAACCCCCGACGGTCCACCCGAACTAACGGTGACACTCACTAGAGGAGACTGAAAAGTCCGACTGCGGACTCCGGAACTATCGAATCTTGCACCTTTAGCATTGGTTGCAGACGCTTTACCACTGCGCCACGGACCGCATCAAAATGGCACTATCCTGTTTGTTACTACATATTATTCCTCTATAACATGCTGATAAATCACCCAACGATGTAAGAAGCACACTTAGAAAAGACAGTTACAACACAATGTATTCATATTTCGGGTAAAAACACTTGTTCAAAATAGACGAACAAACAAAATTATAATTCGCTACTTGTCAGTGCGCGGAGAAAGACTTTCTCTACGCACTGACAAGATAAGTTGCGAATTGTATACGTGTTTGTTTATTTTGATAAATGTCAATAAATTGTGTTGTTACTGTCTTTTTCAAGCGTGCTTCTTTCATCGTTGGGTTATTCTTTGCATTCTACACGCTTGACAGTCATCTTTTTTACCTGGACTGTTTAGGAAGTCTTGGATCAGCCAGTGAAGTCTTAGAATTTAACCGTTTGTGTGTCGGTAGCGGTTTTAGTCGCGAATATTCCTATAGGAATCAATGCAACAAAACAGCTAGCGACACCCAAAGGGTTAAAATTGATGTGTTACGCGTTTCACATTGATTCAGTTTGTGGGCTTAACATTAAATTAACGTTTGCATTCTAACTCTAACCACGGTCCATTTTCTAACGTTATTCTAACTTAGGCATGCTATCTGGGAGCTGCTTGACAGCCTCACTGGTTTAACCCAATTACTACCAGTGGGCACAGATTTTTTGTTCACATCTGTGATAATTCGATATCAAAGATTCCCGGCGGTCAAAGGAGCATGAATACAAAGTGTTTTCAACATAAAGTATATATCCTCATAAACCCCAGCAACTGCGGAGGCCATGAAAATTAATACCTCTTACAGTTGGGTAGTTTTCAGTTTTTCTGGGCAGTCAAAGGGTTAATGCAATGGAAACAAATAAACAAAAAAGCCAGTCATTGAAAATGAAAACACTCTGATGGTTACATTAGTACACATTTGACAAGGAGAATGCCGGTGGGGTTGATCCTGAACGTGAAAGGTTGATGCGGCGTATATATTCAGAGTGGCGCCCCCTCGAACACCCCGGTACGTTTAACCACCAGAGTTGATCAGGCCCAGTGTAGCCAGGGTAGTGTTGAACGAGTATGGAGTCCCACGGTCGCTGTTGTTTACCATGGCGATTGCGTAACTTCCGGTCTGCGCTAGATGTTTGCGCCATACGTGGAACGTGCCATTTCGTCCACCCTGTAACACGTCAGAAATTTGATTTTATAACGTGTGTAACGGGTAATTCAAAACCCATCTGTAGACAGTATATCGACCATAGCATCTCGTGGCTTCTGCTGAATAGAAACAGGTCAAAATCTGCACTTGTTTCACTTAAACAATGGATTAAAGTCCGAACAAACATGCTGCACGTCAGATTTTGACCTACTTTTTAACCTTGACACTATTTTAGGCACGTGCGATGTGATGATGAAAATCATCTGAGATTGTCCTAAATATAAGCAGCTTACAAATACAGCGGAACGTCAGTATAGCAGACGATTACATAAATTGGAAGTAAAATCGGCTTTTTGTACTAAATAGCTAGGGGTGAACGCTAGCATGAGTCAGTGGCAAACAGCATAAGAATTGGCAAAATATCTATAAGCATGTGCTGATCCTAAGGGCGCCAACGTTAATCGAACGACACGAGATATAAAACGCTACCGTGACCGACCGCAATTCGACATAGCCAGTTTTGTATACAGCCTGGCAGACTGCCGCCAGTTGTGCGATAGGAACTACGATAAGAAAACCCATTTACAAAACTGACTATCGCATAACTGGCAGTCTGCCAGGCTGTGTATTCAAAATGTAAAATCTGTCAACGTTAATTCATTCGAGACGTGCCGCCTCCGGATACGCGGCTTATGCCGCGTATCCGGAGGCAGCACGTCTCGAATGAGCTAATCTCCCCCCCCCCCTTCCCCCCGGATCTATTAATTAACAGTCTCCAACGTGTGCATAATCAAACAAAGTAAACAAACATCCAATCAGGCAAAGCAGCCATTAACCATCAAAACAGATAGACAAACAACAGAAACACGCTATGAAAACTGTGAGCAATGAAAAATAATTAAACGATGAACAACAAAATCAAACGTAAAAGCAGACGGCTCCATACCTTTGAGTTTGTTTATAATCCTCCTGGCCTGGTAGCCCACCGGTTCCTGGTTAAGCGCGACCACTCGTAGATTTTGCAGCAGCGCCTTGGAGCGGGGGTCCATGCGGCGGAGATCGTTAGACATGTGGAGGGGTGCAGACAGCATGGCCCACATAGAACTGATAATAATGAAATCGGCCGATATTTGTTAGGGTAAGAACAATCTTTAGTTTTTGGAAGTGGAATGACTTTAGCGTATTTTAGTTTGTTAAGAAAAGTGTGTTGCTTGATACAAAGGTTATAAATGTACGTAATAAACTATATTATGTACGGCAGGGATAACTTCAGTATATGCGGGCTGATGTCGTCAGGGCCCGAAGACTTTTATTTAGTAGTTTACTAATGAGCAAACCCACCTCATGAACTGCTAGCAAGGGAATGCTGATGGGATCTGTGTTATCTGTTTTTGTTTACAGAATTCAGAAAGCAAGTTACAACATTCATACTTACTGCTATGAGTTGAGGCATTTAGAGTTTCAGCGACTGAAAGAAAATGATTAGTAAACGTTTCTGCAGTAAGACTGCTGGGAATGACTGTTGAAGTGCCAGGGAAGCCTTTAGAGTGTTCAATAGGCGCCAGATAGTCGAAGTATCCTTACTGTCTTTAACTGTGTCACGGAGTAACCTTTCCCTTGCCTCTCTGATCATGTACTTAACACGGTTACGTTTTTGCTTGAATTCAGTAAATAGTTTTTGACTACGGAGATCATCTCTGAGCGCCATCGCTTACATTATTTCTGGGGTTAACAGTGTTCGATTTAGCCCTTCTCTCACGAAGGGGTGCGTGTTTGTTTAATACATTTAGAAAAAGAGTGTACCAAATAGAATGGGCAGTGTCCGGGTCATTGGAGAGAAGTACATCGTTGAATGGAGTTTTAGTTAAATCAAATAGGAATTTATCTTGGTTAAAGTTATTGAGTGTCCGATATGTTATGGTTGTATGGCCGTTCTTTTTAATAATAATAATAATAATAATAATAATAATAATAATAATAATAATAATAATAATAATAATAATAATAATAATAATAATAATAATAATAATAATTATATTTATAAAGCGCAAACTCCCTGCAGTGCAGGCTCTAAGCGCTGTACAATGCAAATCAAAGTTAAAACCTAAACACAAATCAATAAACAAAAAACCCCACAAAATACAGATATTACAATACAAATCCTAAAATTAACAGCGCATAAACACACCCAAAGCACAAACAACCATCGCAACAAGGACTGGTACAGGATCATCACGATTTTATTGTGAAACAGAAAAGAGACTGGAATTTAGTAAGACAGAGTAGTGAGACTGGAAAAGATGAGTTTTAAGCTGACTTTTGAAAGAAATTACTGTCGGGGCATCACGAATGTGCTTCGGAAGCGAATTCCAAATGACAGGGGCCTGGAAACAAAAGGACCTTTGACCAAAGGACTTTGTATTTATTTTTGGTACTTTCAAAAGTTTTTCACTGCTAGAACGTAAGGTGCGGGAAGCTTGGTAAGTAGTTAACATACTGGAAAGGTAGGGAGGCAGTGTACCATCGAAATGACGGAAGGCGAAAGTAGCTACCTTGTATTCAATCCTAGCTTTGATGGGAAGCCAGTGAAGTTGGTACAACAAGGATGACACATGATCTTTTTTTGATTTCTGAAAAATGACGCGAGCTGCACTGTTTAATATTCTCTGAAGTCGAGCCAGTTCTTTAGATGGCAGACCAGTAAACAAACAATTACAATAATCAATGCGGCTCAAAATCAGTGAAGACACAAGCTGAGTGGTGGCAGACTGAGTCAGGAAAGATCTTACAGAGCTGATTTTCTTCAGCTGGAAATAGGCTGCTCTACAGATGGAAGTGATATGGTCATGCATAGACAAAGTAGAGTCCAAAAGAACACCAAGGTCACGAACACAGCGTTTGAAAGATATGGCAGCTTCACCAACAGTCAAGCTGCTGCAGGTGACCTGGGAAAGAGTGTGATGTGACGCGACACACATTGACTCAGTTTTGCCACCATTCAGCATGAGCTTGTTCATTAACATCCATTTTTTAACAGATGATATACAGAGTTCGACTTCCTTAATTACAACAGGGACATCACATGGCTTGGAGGCCCTGAGCAGCTGTGTGTCGTCGGCATATTTATGGAAACCACAACTATGCCGACTCACAACAGATGACAAGGGTTGAGTATACATTGAAAACAGTACAGGCCCCAAGACAGAACCCTGGGGCACGCCGCAACGCAGGGGGAGTGGTTTGGACTTTAAACCTCCAACAGTCACGCACTGAGAGCGGCCTAACAAATAGGAGGCAAACCACCGTAAGGCAGTGTCAGTTATGCCAAAAGTACACTGCAGACGTCTTAAAAGAATGTCATGATCGATGGTGTCAAAGGCAGCCGACAAATCCAGTAGGCAAAGAATAGAGACTTTTCTCTTGTCAGCGGATGACAGTAAATTGCTGACAACATGAAGCAGGGCGGTTTCGGTGGAATGATTTTTTCTGTATGCTGACTGATACATGTCAAGCAAGCCATTGTCATTCAAGTGCCTTTGAAGCTGCTGAAGAACAACTTTCTCCAAAAGTTTAGCAAGGAAAGGCAGATTGGAAATTGGACGATAATTCATCAAGCATTCTTTTTCGCTGTTCGAATCTTTTTTTTACCATGAACAAACAACTGGATAGTGATCACTAACACTTAGATTTGAAACCTCAACATTACAGATGGCTTTGGGTATATTAGTGTATATGTGGTCTATAAGTGAGGACGTATTCTGAGTAATTCTGGTGGGCGATTTTACTAACTGGACTAGATCAAACAATGAAGATATTGTATCCCACGCAGTGTGATTCTTAAGGAAGTCTATATTAAAATCTCCCATGAGAAGAAGGTCAACCCTTCTTTTACAAGCTCTGTTAAGGTTCTGACTAAAATGGTCACACCATTCAAACGTGGCGGCAGGGTTTTTTTTGTAAAGGAATCCAACTAGTAGTGGTGTCGATTTAGCGCATTTCACTTCCAGCCACAAACACTCTACGTCTGCTGTTTCCAAGTCAAAGCGTCTACGGACTAAATGCTGAATGGAGTTGTGAATATAGACAGCGATGCCTGTTTGACCTGGGAACGAGGGGTCTCTCATAGTCACGGAAAAATTATGAATACTAATGGTTTCATCGCTCACACACGATCTCAGGCGCGTCTCACTAAGCCCAAATCAATGAAACGGTGTGGGATTGCTAATGTAGACAGATATATCGGTTAGTTTATTGTACAAATGGAAAACATTGAGATGCCCTATTCGCATAACTTTCAAATTCATGTCTGATTACAGAGTAAGGCAATTTTGTACAGAGCAAACAACAACAAAAAATGTCAAGTATACGTTGCGATTAGTACATGAAACATCACAAATGCCTATGTATATAAAGTTTGGTAAACAGATAAGACACGATGAAATGATTTAGCAGACTCGTCGGCAGGGAAATAATCCATCTGCTCGAACATCAAAGTCCCGATAGCAAGTTCAGTTCGGCGTATCAGCCGCACACGAGCACAATACTGGCCGGCCGGGGTGTGGTAATCCTCTTGCAACTCGATACTGCTCAGCGAAGTACGATGGAAACAAAATTATCGCTAGTGAATCGAAGCTTGATCAAATCGTATTGATTCAATCGATTCACGCTGATAGTCTGTTGGTATCGGAACAAGCACGGATTGACTTTGTATAAAACACACAGAGTACTCCGACACAGTAGTTAAACTATAAACAATAATAATTACGGTATTTATAATGCGCTTATCTTATTATAATTGTAACCTATATCACCTCTGTGATAGGTTAATAAGTTGTATTTTGAGTAAGCTTGGTAGATTGACATTAGAATTGTTCTTGTTGTTTTCCCTTTTTAGACAGAAACAAATAAATTTTCCTTTTTTCTCAAGTATATTTTTAGTTTTGGTTTTTGGAAATGACCTTGTAATAATATTGCAGGATCACTTTTTGGTGTAGTTTGTAATATTTTAGTAATTATTTTGGTTCCGATTTTTTACTTCCTGTTGTGGCAATTTCCTCTTTGATAATTCCTCATCCTCTACCATTGTATTGTTTGAGCGGGGACAGAGAGCATGCACTGACTTCTCGGATGGTAATTCAGGTTGGTAAAGTGCTTTAATTAAGAAATATTGTTGACTTCGTTTAGGGATTGCATTAAATGTAAATGATGAGTTTCTTTTTATGCGAATTATATTGTGATGCAGGGGATATTCTTGGATTCTGATAGTACAAGAACCATGTGTATCTTTGCCTCAACATGTATCTGTGGAATTGGTAATATCTTGGTTTTTTTATACTTTGAGCCATATATTGATTAGTGTTTGTAATTGGATTTTCACCTGCAGTCTTAAATGGGGCTTAAAGGGTGGATTTCTTGATGTTGGGATGATACAATCGCGCGTAGGGCTGTTGTATTAACCGACATGTATTAAACTTATGGAATAAGTTTAAACAGGGTGATTTGTATAGCTTTGTTGCGCTTGAGCTGCTCGGGCCAGATCAAACAGGCATAACATAGCCCTAATATATTGTGTTTTTGCTGTGAGCGGTTTTACAGTTAAATCGAAGGATCTATTTTGTATTAGGTCCCACGGTGTGCTCAGTTATATGTTCTAGTATGAATATTTGTAATGGGAAAAAAAAAACATTGCCTTTGTTTTATGTTATGGCACCTATATTTCTTTTGTTGTTTATTACAGTGTCCACGGATCGGGTTGCTGTCAGTCTGTTCTCTCATGCTTTATTTTGTCTCTGAGTCACTGATGTTTCTGTGTTGCAATACAACCGGTTAGTTGATCCTATTATTGATGTTATAGTGAAAATAAATATCTTTTAAACTGTTTGGGAAAACCTTTTGATATTACTTTCTGAGAGAGAGAGAGAGAATGGGTGTTAATTAAGGATCATCTTTTTCTGAAGAATCTGGGTTACATATTTGGGGGCTCGTCCGGGATTGTTTAAATTTTTTTTTTAAAAAAGAAAGGAATATCTAATTTTTCAAACAAATGAAAAGGAAAATGCTCTAATAATGGTTCTGAGCAATAGTCATTAGGATTTGATAAGTTGAGTTGAGAGGTAGTATGGCTGAACAAGACAGAAGTGGCTCGGGGATAGAGATGGAGTCTTTGGGAGCTAGACTGGCGGAACTCACCCAGAGACTGGCAGATATGGAGGCCTTGTAGCAGGAGAACCGAGACCTGCGTTCGAGACTGACTGCACAGGACCAGGCCAGCCCACCAGAGCATGTGCCAATCAGCGTGCATGTTAGGGCACCAACACCTGCCCCAAGGCTTGGAGTCTTCACTGGGCTAAAGCCGAAAGGAGCGGGCGAAATTATGTTCAAAGACTGGGAGGAGAGAGTCAGGGAGTACTTGCAGGAGGGCCAAGATGCTGATGAGGCCATCCGACGAGTGAAGGCCAGCCTGCGTGGTATTGCAGCGGAGCAAGTTAAAGACTGTTGCTCTGCTCAAGACATCCTGAAGTCCCTCACCAAAATCTACGGGAATGTACAGACTTGTACCTCCAATTTGTCCGTCTGCGGATGGAGAAAAAGGAGCTAGCGTCGGAGTTCTTCTCCCGAGTCTGGAGCTCTTTCACCGACCTCAACAAAGATGGAGCCTACCCACCGTCTGAGGCAGCAAAGAAGGCGTTTCATACTTTTATGACCGAGGCGAAGCAGTACCACCCCATGCTGTGCCTGGAACTACGGAATGGTTTTGGATTTCCTGGCACAGCCTCACCGGAACCGTGCAAGGTCCTAAGACAGATCCGTGAACTGGAAGGCGGTCAGCAGCCTGAAACTCCCATCAGACAGTCTATTGCTGCGGTCCACACTACTGACATATCTGAGATCGATTATGAGAAGTTAGCAAACCTTGTGGCTCAGAAGATGTCGCTACACCGAGACAGGGAACATCAGCACCCAAGGGGCCATGCTACAAGTGTGGGGAAGTAGGCACGCACTTTAAAAAAACCTGTCCAAACCCCGCCAACCCAGGCCGCGTCGCTGCAGCTAAACGTCAACAGCATCAGCATTTAGCTGATGAAGGGCGATCAGCCACGAGAGGCGACCACCAACAGCAGGCCCACAAACTGAACCTAGCCGCCGATATATTAGAAGAAGGGCTTCACGTCAGGGGTGTCACTCTTCGAAGCCCTCTCAGCATCACTCTACAGCCTGGACAGGTAATGCAGCTAACCGGACTAGTGACCGGTTGCGGTGATCGGCAGAGCTTGAATGTTACCGCTCGCATTGCTGAACACTTACCACATGGACTTGACGTGATCCTGGCCGAGGTCGACAACCTTAACGTTTGCATCAAGATCCACAATTCTTCGAAGAATACATTATGCCTGAATTACACGATAGTGTTTGCGGAACTGCATTATGGTGACTCTAGTGGGGAATCAGACTTGGAGGCTCTGGTTGGACCCAGTCATGAGGCAGACATTCTCTTAGAAGAAAAGAAAGCCCGTTGCTTGATTGACAGTGGGTCACAGGTTAGCATTGTCACCGAATCTTTCTACATAAACAATTTGTCTCGCATACCATTGGAACAGTTGGACTTTGGTTTAAAAGTTACTGGTGCTGGTGGACAACAGGTTCCGTATCTGGGTTTTGTGCGAGTGAATGTATACTTGCCTAGTGACGTTGTTGGTGTGAGTGAGAGTATGAATGTGTTAATGCTGGTGTGTCCGGACAATGAGTATTCGAAAAGGGTACCTATAATCATCGGCACCAACACCCTTAAACACTTTAAAGATTCCTGCAAGCAGGCACTCAATGTCAGGTCTGTCGATACGCTGCCTGTATGTCCCGAAGTCGCTTTCATGCTCCATGATCTTTCCATGATCTTTCTTCCTCTGGTGATAATGGGAAAGTGGGTGTTGCACACACAGAGAGAGCCTTGCAGCGCATTACGTCCTGCTTCGCAGATGCCGCCCAGCTCTTTGGACTTGAGGTCAGTCTGAAAAAGACAGAGGTCCTGCATCAGCCAGCACCCAAGGAAGAGCATCGCCCTCCCCACATCACCATCGGCGAGTCCGAACTGAAATCTGTACACCAGTTTACCTACCTTGGATGCATCATCACGTCAGACGCCAAGCTGGACAAGGAGCTGGACAACAGGCTGGCAAAAGCGAACAGTGCTTTCGGGCGACTATTCAAGCGGGTGTGGCACAATCAACAGCTGAAAAAAGGCACCAAGATCAGCGTGTACAGAGCTGTCGTCCTCACCACCCTACTGTACGGTTCCGAGTCCTGGGCCCTCTACCGCAGCCAACTACGACTCCTCGAACGCTTTCACCAGCGCTGCCTGCGTACCATCCTCAGCATTCACTGGAGTGACTATATCACCAACGTCGAGGTCCTTGAACAGGCGGAAACTGTGAGCATCGAGGCTTTGCTGCTGCGGACACAGCTTCGCTGGGCGGGGCACGTCTCCTGGATGGAGGATCATCGCCTACCCAAGATCACTCTGTTCGGCGAGCTCGCCACTGGACACCGAGACAGAGGGGCACCAAAGAAGAGATACAAAGACGGTCTCAAGAAGTCACTTAGTGCCTGCCAAATCGACCACCGCCAGTGGTCTTCGCTTGCTGCGGACCGTGACACCTGGCGCTCCACCATTCACAAGGCAGCCGCCGCCTTTGAGGACTCTCGCAGAGCTAACCTTAAGGACAAGCGGCTCAGAAGAAAAAACAGAGCTGTCGTAACTCAGAACCCTGACCAGACCTTCCCCTGCAGCCACTGCGGTCGAACCTGCCTGTCCCGGATTGGCCTCCGCAGCCACGAAAATGCCTGCAGACGACGTGGGCAAGCCCTATAGAATCTTCGTTCGCGAAGTCAAGCCAAGAAAAAGGGTGTTGTAAAGGTAAGAAATTCTCCTGTCCTGATCACAGGAGGCGAGACTGTTGAGGTCAAGTGTTTGGTACGAGTGAAAGTTCCAGAAACAAGGGACTCTGTTTTGTTCCAAGAACCCACTGAAACATCATTGCCTGCAGGTCTGAAGGTTGTTGGATGCAGGGCACTAACTAGATCCTTGCCTAATGTCAAGATTGTTGTAGTGAATGAGTCTGACAAGGATATCTTACTTTCCGAAAACCAGGTAGTAGCAGACGTCTTTGTTTACCAGCATGAATATGATGTCAACCGGGTTTTGCATGAGATAGGCCCGCAGCAGGCCGACCTCGGAACTGTTTTCTCAGGTAGCACTCAGTGTGATAGTGTTAGTGGAGGAGACACGATTGAGTTTAAGCTTGACAAAAATGCTTCACCTGAATGGTGTGCTCGTTTCAAAGATAAACTTCGGTCTTTCACAGATGTTTTCATCCAAGCAGCGTTTGACATAGGTAGGGCTAGGGTTGATGATGTTTTTTTTAAATATAAACCTTGAGCCAAGGTCTGATGTTAGGGAGAGGGCCAGACCCATTCCCCCGAAGGATTTTGAAGATTGCAAACAGCACATACAGGGCTTACTTGATGCAAAGATCATTCGACCTTCCAATTCACCTTTTGCTAGTCCATTATGTCTAGTCAGGAAAAAGAGTGGGACATTGAGGATGTGTGTTGATTTTCGAAAGCTAAACGCCAGGACCGTTCGTGATAGTTACTCGATCCCTAAAATCGAAGCCTTGTTGTTGACACTCAGTGGCTCTAAGTATTTTACAACACTAGATCTGTGCAAGGCATACTATCAAGTACCTATGACTGATAAGGTCAGCAAGCTTTCTGCTTTCATAACGCCATTCAGATTGATTGAATGGGACCAGCTTAGCCAAGGGTTGGTCAATGCCCCTGCATGTTTTCAGCGACTAATGGAGACTGTATTTTCAGACATTAACCTAACTGAACTGATTATTTTCCTTGATGGCATTCTGGTGCATGCAAAATCGTTAGAGGAATTGGAAGAACGCACAATCCGAGTGCTGGAAAGATTCCGAAAGTTCAATTTACGGCTAGATCCAGAAAAGTGTGTGTTTGGCGCGACTGAGGTAAGGCATCTAGGATATCTCGTCTCGGAGGGTTCAATCCGTCCTGACCCCGAAAAATTGCGAATGTAAAGAACTGGCCAAAGCCGCGAACTGTCAAAGATGTTAAGTGTTTCGTTGGTTTCGCAGGATTTTACCGCAGGTTTATTCCTGACTTCTCAACACTAGCAAGACCGCTAAACGATTTGACAGTTGGGTATGCACCTGGTGGAAGTACAAAGTCAGGCACGCTTTAGACAATGACTCACGTGCCCCAAATACATTACAACAGTCAGCTTGGGGTGCGAAGTGTGGTGATGTCACAGTGCTAGAACTGTTGAAAGAGGTGAGTTTTGAGGGGGACTGGAAGGAGGAGAGAGAGTGTTTCTGACGGAGAGAGAGTGGGAGAGTGTTCCAGGTGGATGGACCGTAGACGGAGAAGGAGCGGGGGCCGAAAGTGCTGAGTTTGGTGCGGGGGATGTGGAGGCGGAGAGGGTCGGAGGCGGAGCGGAGGGAGCGGGAAGGAGTGTAGGTGTGAAGTAAGTTGGAGAGATAGGCAGGAGCGTAGTTGTTGAGGGATTTGTAGTAGAGAGACAGAATGTTGTATTGGATGCCAGAGAGAGAGAGAGAGAGAGAGAGAGAGAGAGAGAGAGAGAGAGAGAGAGAGAGAGAGAGAGAGAGAGAGAGAGAGAGAGAGAGAGAGAGAGAGAGAGAGAGAGAGAGAGAGAGAGAGAGAGAGAGAGAGAGAGAGAGAAAATGAAATGAAATGAAACTTTATTTCTCAACGGATGAAGTAATTAGCACGTGTGCCATTTTTCATACGTGTGCCATTTTTCATGTTTCATTTTTCATTTGTCAAGGGCTGGGAAGCATCACATAGATCTTGAGCGAAGGCCAGTCAGGGAAAACCAAACACAGGTGGCCACTGTTGTAGAAACGCCAGGCTGGCGCCAAGCGTCACACAAAGAGTTGTACATCGTATACGATTCAAGCATCCCATGGGGGAAAATATTGTAAAAATTAAAATGTTTGTAACTCACAGATTATGAGATCCACATCACTGTAAAATTAATTTCCGTGAGAAAACACCATCACAAACCACTCTGCCAAAAATCACACATCACAGACAAGAACTGCTAACGCAAAAGTCTCTGAAACACGGAGCGATGTTGACGTGCGTAGAGAGAGAGAGAGAGAGAGAGAGAGAGAGAGAGAGAGAGAGAGAGAGAGAGAGAGAGAGAGAGAGAGAGAGAGAGAGAGAGAGAGAGAGAGAGAGAGAGAGAGAGAGAGAGAGAGAGAGAGAGAGAGAGAGAGAGAGAGAGAGAGAGAGAGAGAGAAAGAGAGAATGACAATGACAATGACAATGATTCTTTATTTTACAACGGTGAAAGTTTTGGCTGGCACAACCATTTTTCGAACTTGCCGTTGCTAATCTAATCTACAAATAATACACAAAGTGTAAAAATATTATATTGAAAAAAATTGTGATAAATGATATAAAAACAAAACAAAACAACAACAATAAAAACGTGCACACCCACAGACACACATACA
The DNA here is from genome assembly GCA_036245525.1 of Semisulcospira habei. Classification (NCBI taxonomy): domain Eukaryota; kingdom Metazoa; phylum Mollusca; class Gastropoda; family Semisulcospiridae; genus Semisulcospira; species Semisulcospira habei. The sequence continues at coordinate 67,879,514 of BTPG01000005.1, forward strand.
CACACAAACACGCGCATGCACGCACACACTGAGTAATATAAGGTCGCAGTAAAAGTATTAAGATAATGACGTGAGGTAATTGAAAATACTGGCTCTAAAATACGAAAGGGTTGTTGATGTAACTTTCCTAGGCAGAGTGTTCCACAGGCTATGGCCTGAGAACGCTAAACTTGTCTTGTAGAGATCGATTCTAGGTCGTGGTAAATAATGAATTGCCTTGATCTTGAGGACGTTGGTGATGGAAAGGAAAATAGTTTCTTAATATAATCAGGCATTTGGCTATTCAATGTTTTGAACATAATTATTCCCTTATTGTACATTAAATGATTTTTCAGGGGAAGAATCTCCAAGGTTTTCAATTTATTATCGGTAGTTGAGTTAGGGTCAGGTAGGATAAGTTTTGCGGCTCTACGATGAAGAGAGTTCAGTCTCTTTAACTGGATCTCGCTTGCTCCATCCCACACTGTAGAAGCATAGTCGATATGTGACCTGATGTGGGCGTTAAAGAACAGTTTACGTGTTTCTACATCAGTGATATATTTTAATTTGGCTAAAATGTAAAGTTTCTTTGATATTATGTTGCATATGTTAGTAATATGACACTGCCATTTAAACTGGTTATCTACAGTAACACCGAGAAGACGATGTTCTGTTACTTGACTAATGGGTTTTCCTTGAAGAGACAAGCTGAGTGAGAGAGAGCCGAGCTGGTGCTTTTGACGGGTACTTAATACCATACATTCAGTCTTCGCTGGGTTTAGGATCATGGAATTGTTACTACACCAGTTGTCAATGTCTTGTAGTGCGTTTTGCAGGCGTGTATCAATAATAGATAAATCCTCGTCGGGCGTGTGTATTGCAGCATCATCCGCGAACATATCGCATGAAACATTATAATCGCTAATTGTGAGCGGAAGATCGTTAATGAACAAACAAAATAGAAGAGGGCCTAAAATAGAGCCCTGGGGCACGCCATACTTGACTAAGCGGTGATTAGAATATGTACCATTAAGAAGGAGTTTTTGTCTTCTGTCATCCAAGTAGGATTTGATTGATTGATTGATTGTACATTGCTTAACGTCCCGACAGCAACAAGGCTTTCTCAGGACGTGCCTGCACTGCTTGTGAAAAAAAAAACCAGAACATTGAATGTATGTCACCAGCCGGTCAAATACGTTAAATAAACCGAACACATGGGGCCTAAATAAAGCTAAGACCATCTAGCAACACACATCCAACATCAAGAGCTACAGGCAGTGCAGACAGTAGGGAGAGTTTTAAAAAGGCAAATACAGGTGAATGGACAAAGGGTAGACAGAAACACATGCCCCAGAATAGAGAGAAAAAACCCACCCTGTGGGGCTGACCAGGGTGACCCTGGGAACTAAAAAATACCTAACCCCACCCAAGTCCCCCAGGGCAGACCCGGGTGGGGTCAAGTAGGATTTGAAGAACGTGGCAGCGCTGTTGGTGTATAATGAGATTTTCTTTATCAGTATATCATAGTTTACTAAATCAAAAGCTTTACGGAAGTCTAAAAAGACTACACCTGTAGTTTGGATTCATTGATAGATGCCAACCAGGTGTCTGTCATCCTAATCAGCGCGGTATGGCAGGAATGGTTTGGTTTGAAACCTGACTGCAATGAATGGATAAGATTTTGGTTTTCTAAATATTTAGAGAGATGTTTATGAATATGCCTCTCTAAAGGCTTTGACAAAACTGGCAGTAATGAAATGGGACGAAAATTATTAATTTCACTTAGATCTTTTGATTTTGGTAGTGGGATTACTTTTGCATCTTTAAATGCATCCGGAAAACAGTTTTGTTTTATACAGAGATTGTAGATGTACGTGAGACTCTCAACGATATATGGAAGAGATGTCTTGAGTATTTTTGAGCTGATCTCATCAGGCCCGGATGACTTTTTTTATTTTCCATCGAGGTAATTAATCTGCCCACTTCATGAACCGCTATAGGCGGTATGATGAAAGGTTCGTTGTTTTTATTTTTTCTGGTTACAGTAGTCTAGTAGTTTGTCTGGACAAATATATTCATGTGAGTTATTTCCCAGTAGCATTAGTGATTCCGCCAAAGAGACAAAATGGTCGTTAAAACTGTTTGCAGTGAGGTGGGGTGGTAAAGACGCACTACTTTTATTTGTACCTTTGGTTACTAAATTTATGGCACGCCATACAGTGGAGGAGTCTTTACTTTGCTTAATTACCTTACTGAAGAGAGATTTTTTTTGCTTCTAAAACCATTGATTTTACGCAATTACGCTGTGTTTTGTATTCAGCAAAACGCTTCGTTTTTTTTAGTTCGTCCCTGTGTTCCATAGCCTCTATCAGATCTGCAGTTAGCCAGGGTGGTAAGGCGGCGTACTTAACTATCTTTTGCCTCAGGGGCGCGTGTTTATTCAGCACACCGAGAAAGACGCGGTACCAGGTGTCTAATGCTTTGTTCGGGTCACTATCGTTATACACGTCCGTGAACTGTACCCCAGCTAAATCAGTCAAAAAAGCAATTTCATTAAAGTTTTTAAATGATCTATAAGTGATGCACGTGTCACCTTGCTTTTTCAGTTTTGGAAGTTTTGACAGCCATATGCAGCTAACTGGATAGTGGTCGCTGACACTCAGACTATCTACTTGAGTGTTGCTAATTGCGAGAGGTTTGTTGGTATAGATATGGTCTATAATAGTGGCTGATGTTGGCGTAATTCTGGTGGGGGATGTCACCATTTGTTGGAGACCGACTAAGGTAGTAGTACACTCCCATGATGGATGAGGTTTAAGAAAGTCAATATTAAAATCTCCAAGAAGTAGAACGTCTTTGGTCTGAATGTCTGTTTTATCGATCATGTGTAAAAAGCTATCGTACCACTCAAAGGTGGCTGCAGGGTTTCGATACAGAAACCCGACAAGTAAAGGAGGGAATTTAGAGTGTTTGATTTCTACCCAAATACATTCTACATCAGTCGTTTCTAGGTCTTGTCTCCTGCGGGTTATGTGTAAAATTGATAGATGGATGTAAACCGCTACACCTGTCTCACCCTGGACTGACGGATCTCTCCTAATAATAGAATAATTTGGGATGGTGATGGCTTCATTACTGATGTGGGAGGCCAACCGAGTTTTTAGTTAAACCCAATAGGTGAAAATAGTCGGTGGGAATTAACATAAACACAGACATCTTTAACTTTGTTTGCTAGGTGGTAGACATTGAGCTGACCGATACGGAATCTTTGTCCTTTTTTCGATGGTCCGCCCATGGCTTTACAATGTTTAAAGTAAAGAACCAGGTAACACAATATCAACACAAAGTAAAAAAGCAAAAACTAAAAAAAGAATACACATACAAGTAAATAGCAACAGAGAAAAACACACAACTAAAATGAAATTAAACACGGTAAGTAAACTGAACGGTTAACTTCAAGAACCGTGTGATGTAGCACCCCCGAAATAAAAATGGAAGTAAAAGTGTAATAGCTACAAGTACAAAATTTAAGAAACAGACAAAAGTTAATGTCAGAGTTCAAATGAAATGAAGTCAATATGCTATTAAAACACACTTGCTTCGCCACTATAAACATGTAATATACGAGTTCGAGAGTGAGTGAATTTGAGAACAGATACACCAGTCGTTTGATTTCACTTCGATGATCATAAACTGTGAGTCAGGCGTACACCTGTCCGAAACGGAACAAGTACAGTAGTCATGCAATTTAAAATATTTGCATAACTTACAGTTTGCAGTGCAAACTCACTGTGCTATTATGTGTAACACAGTTTTACATATACGACCAAGCACTAGTGCAACCAGGTGTAGCTGTCAACCATGTGTCTCTGTCACATAAGGAATTAATCTTTAAACCACTGAGTCACTGTCAAAAGCAGACAACTAAAAAAGTCGTTACTAAATTTATGTAATGTCAGATCGAGCGTGTTTGATGACACCTTCACACCTACACATACACACACACACACACACACACACACACACACACACACACACACACACACACACACACACACACACACATACACACACACACACACAAACACACACACACACACGCGGAGTGTATATGCGTACCTTTTTCACTTCCAGCGCCAAGTAGGAACGACTAATCGACCCTGAAAGCCGGAAGGTAGTAACCGACCAGCTGTGCGCGGCGCAGAGCTGATCGGATAAAACCTACATCGATAAAGGTCCATCCATCGCTCCTCGTGTGGTTAGAACAAAGAAAACATCCTAAAGTCTATGCCACTTGGCCCTGGAAGTAAAAGAGGTAGCGGGATATCTTTCAGACAAACGGCCTTAAAAACTGAGCCAGCAACTTCAGCAGGTGTTGAGGATCCAGGGCCGTGTTGGTCTCCGCTCCCTGACTGTGGAACCAGGCGTTGGTGGGTGGGGCGGCCATTGGCGGAACGATAGGTCCTGTTCCTGCTGGCACTAGTGGTGGGAAATCTGAAGACTGGAGTTGGGGCCCCTGACATGCTCCGCGTTGTTTGCTCCCCAACGCGTTGTCGGTCGCTGGTTTGTTAAGCTGGTTGGTCGACGTGTGGCGTATGGTTGAATCGAACTGTTGGCGGTCCTGGGCGTCGAACATCAAAGGTTGCGATCCGCCAAGGTCCGACAACAAGTTGCCTTGCGCTTTCTCGCCACGTGTCACGTTACGGCATATAGGTCGGCTGGACACGCCCCGTTGACTGTGCCCCCCGGCGTCTCTCTGTTGGTGGTGGGGGCCGCGGGGAGGGTCACCGTAGCGGATCTTGAAGGCAATCAGTTTAGTGCCCTCGTCACTGGGGTGGGTCATGGTGTTGCCAAGCCTGTACATGACCTGCTTGGAGGCGCCGTTCTTTGTCAGGAAAGTGGAAGTGTGGTCAACAAACTGAGTGTTTGCTGAAGGGAGGGACGATGGAGGAGGCCTGGAGTGTAGCACGTGGGAATGCGGCGGACACTAGACGGATTAGCCTCAGCCAGGTGTGTGTCGCTGCAGCTGTTGATCCCTACGTGAAAAACTACATGCCGGATACGTGGAATAGGGGGGAGGTTTGTAAGCCACTTGCCCAAGGCCTCGACTGATAGGCCGGACACTGCCAGGTTCTGCACGTTGCAGTCTTTATCCGACATTTTTCGTTCGCTGACCCGCTTCATAATGGAGTCGCCGAGCAGCAGAACGTTAGAATCTGACCTGATGTTCATGTTGCAGAGGTGGTCATACGGTGTCTTGGCAACGGGTGCAAACGTGGTTTTAGGGGTAGTCTGTTCAGCTTCTTGCAAGAGTCCGTATGTGATTACATCACAATCATCATCTGTGGCAAGGGCTGCGAAGCGATTACGCGTGGCAATATTAACAGCCGAGTTAAGGGTTCCGCTTGTTAACGACAGGCGTTGTGAAGTCACTGGTGTACTATTGGTTGATGACAAGTCCTGCATACTGACGTGGTTGTTGCAGCTTGAGGGAGATGGGAAGTTTGATAGGGACTGGCTTGTACCAGGGTCTTGGACGGACAGTGTGGTACTGGATTTTGTTGAAGGCGACAGGGATTCAATTTGTTTTTGTTTTTCAGCGTACGACGCGTAGCGCCGTGTGTGTCTTTGCTGAGTGCAAGTTTCGTCACTTGTGGGGACAGAGTGCTGTGTTTGTGAGTTAACTTCTCAATCGCCTTTTCGGTTGAGGTTGCATAGTCTTGCAGGGACTGGTCAGCAGCTTGAAGGCCGTGCTTAAGCTTGGCTTCATTGTCCCTGCGGTCATTGTCAAGGCTGTCCTGTCTGGCGCTGAGGGATGCATGCTGCTGCTTGACAGTAGCCAGCTCCTGTTTGACCGTCTGCAGCTCAGTTCGGAGTTTCTGGATGCAGGCGGTTGCTTCCATCAGTTGTTGTTGCAGGATGGACAGGGTAGTCGGGGATGGCGCAATCTCAAGTAAATATGGAGGGTGGGATTGATCAGAGGATAACGCTGTATCGTTAAACTTATCAACTTGTTGACGGCTGCTATTGTGATTGGATGTGGTCGCTGCGTCAGTCACGCCAGTTGAAGAGGGATTGGTGTTGTATGGGGTGGGGACAGGTTCCGAGCTCTCGCCGCGGGGTGGTATGGGCGTGGCGTTGGTCGGATCGGTGGAATTGGTGACGTCAGACGTAGAATCTGAAGGAGAAAGGTTTGAAGAGACTGGCTCCAGGGAAGCAGTTTCGATGTCACACTGGAGGCTAGTCGTGGATTGGAGGAATGTGGGCGGGGCATCGTCTTTGTTGACTGGGCCGGTGATCGCCAACTCAGGTGGAAGAGTACACTCGCGAGGTTGAGTGGAGGGTGGGCAGGTGATGCCCGGCGTTTGCTCCATGGCTGGTGGTAGGGAGGGCGTCTGGGGGGAGGAAGGGCACTGGGAAAGAATGTCAGTGCTCGCTGCAAGATTGTTTACCATCTCTTGGACAGGCTGAAATTCGTCGTCTATCCACCACTTGCAGTTTTTACCCTGTATCCTAATGAGATAAGACGTGTCATGGCTTAGCTTCGCGAACGAAGATTCTATAGGGCTTGCCCACGTCGTCTGCAGGCATTTTCGTGACTGCGGAGGCCAATCCGCGACAGGCGTTTCCTAAAGCCTGCGCGGTGGAGCTTTTTGGTGGAGTGCTGTGTGCGCAGTACTGGCCCCACCCTTTAAACCCTTGGTTTGTTTGCCATGGCCTAGCAAGCTGGGACGGTGGCATCGAGGTCCTCAGGTCGTAGGTTTTATATCAGACTGTCCTTGTCTTAGTCTCTGGCTCCCCAAAAGTCTTCCCCGGAGACACGGGGGCTTTGATGTCAGGGGTTTCCTCCCTTAGCCTTTCCGCAGCCAAGCGGCCAGGCCTGCAAGGCAGCAAGGGACTCGTGGGGGCCGGGGTCGTCTATGTCCCGTGCAGATGTGAACATCTGCCCACTTACCAGAGGAGAAAAATCCAACGCCGGAACCCGGTATCGAACCTCGCACCTTTGGCATTGGAGGCAGACGCCTTAACCACTGCGCCACTTCCCCGTCGATAAGACGTGTAGAATACGGTGATTGTGACCACACCACCGGGTGCTCCGTCTGAAATCTGTACAAGGGTGTTATTCAAGGCATCTGGCCAGGGAGGTTGGATGGGGGTCTCGATGTTTTTCTTCTCTTTGTTGCGATCTTCCTATGACGCTGATACTCCGGGGGGTGGATGGGCGATGTAGCGTTCGTGCAGAGCTAGTCTCCACGCGAAAACTCTGGAGGGGTCGGTCAGAAAGTGTTTTTGGATGGGATCATTAGTGTCTGTGATTTCCTCAAGGGGTTCGAGTGAAGACTGGTCGAGGGCTTCGAGTGGGGACTTGGATGTGGCAGAAGATGATCGGGTGATGGGGCCTGAACGGCATGGCCGGGGGGTTGGTGTCATCACTGTGCTCTGATTGCTTTGTAGGTGCCATGATGTTGGATGATAATTATGTTGAGTCTGGCCACTCTGCTCACTGAAGCGTGACGAGAGTGGGGCGCAGCATCCGTATGATCGTGGCCAACACTGGCGAGTCGAGAGTTAACTTTTAGTAGAGCCCAGTTATACTTGTACAACGGCTGTACAATTTAAAGCTGAGGTGCAATGAGAAAAACCCGCCCAGCGCGTGTTTTAAAAAGACTACAGGACCCAGCTTGGGCCCTGCCCCTAAGTGGGTCAAATCGGTTCGTAACACAGTTGACGGAGTTGGCAACTGCGTATCCCGAGCTTGCAAAACTCTCGGAAAACGACAGACCACTTCCTGTTGCACGGAAATCATCGCGATTAGCAGATCGGACAACAGCAGACGATTCTGTGACACTTTGAAACTGACCGACAGCCACGGATTTTACGCGCTGGGGACTATGATGGCAGAATGCACGGCTGTACATGCTGTAAGTATGACTCCTGACACTTTGTAGTTGTGAACGAATTTTGTCAACACGTACATCCAGTCCAATATAGGATAATATAAATAAATAAAGAAGCATTGTGATGTACATCCAACACAGTAAAGTGGATGTGTGTGTGAGAGAGAGAGAGAGAGAGAGAGAGAGAGAGAGAGAGAGAGAGAGAGAGAGAGAGAGAGAGAGAGAGAGATTATAACAACAAACACAAAACGACAAATAACCCCGCCTTCCTCGCCCTTCCGATATCAAATAAAGCTTCAGGCTGTACTGTGTAACTTACGGATAGCTCGGCCTGGTCCATATCCAGTATGCGTCCAGGCAAGACACAAATGGCCTGCTCTGTCCGTCGGGTGGTCGAGTGTCGTCTGCTACTGTAGAGATAGATAAATGGGGGATCCCAAACCAATACATTCAATAAAGCCGCATCCGTCGCTAATTTACGCTATTTTTAATAACAAAATTCAGTTATCCCATTACACTCTCGTTATTTCTGAATCAACCCTTTAATTTTTAAAAAATGATGAGCATGACGGATGCGACTCTATTGAATTTATTATTTTGGGATCCCCCATTTATCTATCTCTTTATCATCAATACAATTATCATTTAATAAGACGTTTTATTATAATCATTAAATAATTAATGTTTTTTATTATATTAAATTATAAAATGAATCAAGACGAATTACTTCTTCTCAATGATATCAATGCTGTGGAAAATAAAGACTTAGACTCTAAGAAACAGAGACTTCTCTCCGTTATTGTTTCTGGTAAGTCAAAAACTTATTTAGGAAAACAATACATGGCAGAAGACATAGAGTCTTTAACTGCCGATGAACTAATCAAGCTTCATGCTAAATATGAGAACCATATTGCTTCACTAATGACACGCGATTTGAGTCGATCTCTTATATTTTTATACACAAAAGCTGTTAATCACTTCATACCGATAGACACTGAAAGCCTTTCTCATGATCTAGAAAACAACCCCATAGTTTCTAGTTCGATTGGTAGATTAGCATGTAACATGTTTTATAAGTTTGGCAATTACCTTGCTCCTGCCGTAACTTTGATGGTAACTAGTAGTTATATCGATTTATCAAAAATAAATTTTACTGCAGAAGAAAAAGAAGTATCAAATGGAGGAGAACAAGATGACTCCAGTTTTGACAGAGGTACAAACGGTGACTAAGACTAAAAGTCAAGGCAGGGTTGATGCTGGAAAAAGATTAGCTGAATGGAATAGGCAAAAAAAATTACAGATTCAAAAAGAACAAAATAATATAACTGATCCACCATCAACAGAACCAGTGTCAATACCGTCAGAGCCGACACTTACTTATAAAAGTGAGAAACAAACAACTAAGTCTAACCCTCAAACAACAAAATATATAGTTGCTGGATTTGTTGTCGGATTTGGTTACGTAGGTTACAAATTATATAAAAAATATAAACCAAACACTCGTACAGTGACCAAAAAATCAGACACTCCAAAAATAAAAGAAGAAGTCTCCACATTACCAGCAACACCCAAAGCCGTGGACCCATTTTACATGCAGTAAATAAATTTATTATTTTAATTTTTATGGTATAAAAATGAGCGACACAAAGAACTTAATGAACCTTGTCTATCACTCTGCTGTAATAAGTGGACTAGCAGTAGCTTATTCTATGTTGGGAAAAAGTCTTCTCAAAATGAAATCAGCAGACCTTAGTAAATTAGACTTTGAAGACAGTGCTAAGCTAGTAGTTGTTATAACAGCTTCGATTGCAACAAAAGATTTTCTAGTTAAGCAAGGAATTATTCCAGAAAATATTTCTATGTAAATAAAAATATGGCAACTATAGCTGTTATGATTGGTGGTGCAGTTATTAACGCATTAGCTTTTAGTGGATCAAACTATTTCTTTTCAAAAGTTAGTAAAGAAGAATCAGCAGAAGAAATGAAGCGCCACAATGAGGCATCTGAAAAACTAGCTCAAGCTCAACAAGATTACGAGAAGCAAAGAATAGAAAAACTGGATTTTATTAATGAAAAACTAAAACTTGAGGGTCACGCACAGCATACATTTTCAAACGTCGATGACGCGATCAAAGAATACTATCTTGTTACTGGTGAAGACATATCTATTCCACAACCAAAACTTAGTGACTACTACCAACCAAGCCTAGAACAAAGAAATGGAGAAATAATATTTGTTCTAGTAGGAATGACATTAGTATATTTTACAGGAGTTTATATTGCTAGAAAAAAATGGCAGACGCTAAACTATCAAAAATATATTACTCTCCAATTGGCTACTGGAAAGGGAATACTGCAGTAAAAAAATTACATGCTGCTGTGGGTGGAGATGTCAACCAAATAAAACAGTGGCTTAAAAAACAGGCAATTTGGCAAATATATCTTCCTGCTCCAAGAAAAATAACAAGGCCTCATTTTGAAAACACTATCCCTAATGACACACACCAAATGGACCTCCTGTTTCTTCCACATGACACAATAAGAAAGAAACGATACAAGTATGCATTAACTGTTGTTGACATAGCTTCAAGGTATAAGGATGCAGAACCCATAACTGACAAAAAAGCTGTAACAGTGGCCACTGCATTATCAAAAATATATAGTCGAGGTCCTTTAAAATACCCTAGGCTTGTGCAGGTTGATGATGGGAGTGAATTTAAAGGCGCTGTTAATCAGTTATTTGCAAAGCATGGAGTGCTAGTGCGGCGAGGCATACCGGGCTTGCATAGATCACAGGCAATTGTTGAAAACTTTAACAAGCAATTATCGGAGAGACTTTTTAGCTATCAGTATTCTAAGGAACTCATGCATGACACACGTAACACTGAGTGGGTTAAAAGATTACCGTCTGTAATAAAAGCAATGAATAATGAGGGTCACCCTAAACCTGTTGATGCTATTAAATTGAAAACAATACCGTCAGAAATAAAAACAACAACAACACCTCCAGACACTAGCTTGTTTACAAAACAGGTAAGATATTTGTATCAACCAGGTGAAGCTGAGAATGACGTTAGACGTAGGGCAACTGATCCAATTTGGTCTACATCTGTTCATAATATAAAAAAAATAGTTCCTTCAGCTAATGCAACAATATATTATCTATATGATCCTGCACCAAAGAGGGCATTTGTTAGAGAAGAATTACAGATTATTCCCACAGACACTGTTACTCATTTTTAACAATTTCAATTCATCAATTAGTTTATCAAACAGTTCATCAGCTATTTCTTCAGATAACTTGAGCCTGTAATGACCTGGTGCATAAGCTTTTTCCTTAGTGTGAAACACTCTTTTTGTATCCCCAACTGCTAGAGACTTTTTATATGTTTGAATCATTTCAATATTATGTTTGTTTGATCTTAGTGTCTTGTTTGGATAATCAGGCATTAATGCACCATCTAACACTTGCTTATAATGTTCATGACGTATGTCTTTATTTTTTATTGCTGTTTTCTTGATACCTTTAGCTTTTGACTGACTACCCTTTTGGTGCAGTATAGAATACATTTTGGATCTCAGTCCAACGTACTCAACTATTGGCACACCATTCAGTTCATCCTTAAACTTTCCAGGCACTTTCTTGTTTTGTGTGCTAAACAATGGGTGATCTTTAGGGTAGTCAGACGTGTCATACATGTGTAGTTCTGTTTTCATGTCTTCATAAAAGTCTTCAGTACATACGTCTATGATCATAGAGTCAGTGTCAGTGTATAGCAGACGACACTCAGGATACTTTGGTTTGAAGTAATCATAATAAAATTCAAGCATTAATAATTTTGACAACTCCAGAATAGCCATACCTATAAATACTGGCTTATCCAGTTTAACAATCTTTTTTTTGAGTGACACAGCATACAATGATGAATGAAATTCTTTATACCCTGTGTACTGAGGCTTACTTGTAAGTTTAATTGCGCCCGATTCAGTTGTGACTAGTCTCACATCTTTGCGGTGATGAGGATTTTCCATTGTCTTGCCAAAACAGGCATTGTTCATAAGCTTAAAGAAGTCTTTGTCAAATGCAGTGTTACCATCTCTTGCACGCAATGTTGTATTCTTCATTATGTAATCTTTCATGAAAGCACTTTGTTCAAATTGAATTCCTCTGTGAACTTTCTTTAGTACTAACCCATGTCTGATGTAAAACTGTAACAATCGATAGTGACAAACGTAATTAAATTTGTCATTTAGATTTGGCACAAGTTTGGTGTCTTCTTTTTTTCCCGTCATACTCATTTTTTCAACTGCTAATGGATAATCATTATGGTAATCATGTAGGTGGTGTGGGTACTCAAGGTCGACTTCAAAGATCCAACCCTTTTCATCATTTTGACCTCGATCCATAATATATTTTGTTAATTTTTTTATGCCATACTGTGACAAATCATACAAACAAAAGTTTTTTAATGGTAATAATTCACACATCGCGAATCCATACAAATTGTTAGCGTCCACATACGTAATAAATGACCTTGACATTGAGGGGTCAAAGTCGTCAAGATATTTATTATTTGCCTTGGCATAATTATTTGCTGCAATACTAATGCCACCCCTCAATCCACGTTCCACCATTTCACCCATCGTACGATCATACAACAGGTCTATAAATATCTTACTGGATTTCAAAAATGCATCCCATGTCATGCCAGGACTAGTGATGTAGCAAGCAGGGTCAAGCTTGTAGTGTAACAAACCCTTTTCACGGTAACTTTCAAATACGTCTGCTAGCAAACAGACATCAGCCTTTAAGTACTGATCGTGGTAGTCACCAATTGTCTGACACCCTAGTTTTTCCCACGCATCAAGTGCATGCTGGTATTCAGAGTCAGAAATACCTTTACCAGTTAGTGTAGAATAAAATTTCTCTTTTGGTGGAAGACTCCTTTCTTCAAAAACTACCCAGTCACTGATGTACTCATATGGATAAACACCTTTTTTAATCAATTCTGGCTCAAAATATTTACTTGTTATTGGATACTCACTCAGTCCTTCTGCCAGACTAGCCAACCCTAAAGACAGATGTTGCATAGAGTCATAAAATGCTAATTTATCTAATCTAAAAGTCAAGTATTTCTCTGTTGTCTGGGCAATGCAACTAATTTTTTTGTAAGACTCATCCACAGCCTGCATGATAATATGTGAATCATATCCTTTGAGATTGTGGAAAAAGATAGGTAGTTTATATTTTTTTGGATCTATTTTTAAAAACAAGTTACATTTGTTATGTGCGGCACCTCTATAACGTCCAGTTATGTGATCATGGTCACGAACTTTATCACCTCCTAAAGGTTGTTCACAAATCCAACACATCACTGCTGCATCAAAATTCTGTTTGTCTTCTTCTGTCATTACCAAAGGCATCTGACAGTTTTCCAAATACTTTACTACCTGAATATACAGATGTCTCATTTCTGTTAAAAACTCAGCTGCTGCATTTTCACCCCTATAGATAACAGGTTCTGTATGCTGACCATCTGACCTAACAAGAATGTATCCAAAAGAACACACCACTTGGTCACTTAGTTTTATAGTCTTTGGTAATGACTCTGGAACAGGACCGTCATACGGAACAACGAGTGATTCAAAATCTGCATACACTACAAACGGCAGCTTTTGCTGATTCCCATAGTTCTTAAAATACACTTGACTACCAGGATCTGGATACTTAAGTACTGTTTGTACGTCATCAGCTGACCTACAATTTAAAACATGTTTGTGTGCTACTGCAATAGAAGAAAACCTCTGTAAACATTTTTTACAAACTTCCTGTTTACACTTGTGTTTTGTTACATGATTGTGAAATAGACGTGACATACTCCTAATAATTGTGTAGTGAAAGTTATCACCTGAGCTTATTAGTAACATATCAATATGCTTATCTTCTGATTGACCATAGGTTGGGGCAAGTGGTGATACTCTAATCGGTTGTAACTTGTTCTCAGACTCATTATCCCACACATACACATTCACAGATATACCAGGATTTAGTTTTTCAAACAAGTCTATGTCCTCTATTTTAACAGGGAACTCAATGCCACTGAAGTTGAGTTCGTTTACAAATTTGGTATAGTTAGATACACGATCAGGTTTTGCTTTTACAAAATGAAGTTTAGCAAGCACACACCACATAAAACATAAATTATCATTGTTTTGAATATTGACTACAGCCTTTTTGTTTGCAACCTCTGTTGGCAGTGGTATCCAAGATCTGCCTAAAATAGGATGATATCTTGACTGCTTTAGTTGTAGTTCATGTACAAGGCCTTCATGCCAGCCAGACCCTTGCATTTCTGCTCTGTCAATTGCTTCATGGAAGTCAGGCAACAATCTTTCTCTAAACACTTTCTCTAGTTCTCTTCTCGAATTAACTGTGTGCTGCCTTGTCGAGATATATGTTACAATAACTTCACCAACATCTCTGGCAAATTCTATTTTTGCAACAATCTGAATCTTTACACTATCAGAAAGAAGGTTATTTTGTATGACTAAAAAAGATCTTTCTATTGATTCATAGACATTAAAAATATTAAATATAGGTAAGTCAGTTGTGTGAAACACGTTTCTTAATCTTTGTCGGTTGTCCATCTTTTTTATTTGTCCGTCAAAATAATAAATATAAAATCACACCATGTGTAATATCTCTTTATTGACTGTAATTCCAACAAATCATCCACTTTCCTGGTATGTGTCTTAAGGTCTTGTGCTCATGCTGCAGGTGTAATATCACTTTATTGACAGTAACAAATTCAATATAATCATGTTGTTTACTTATTTGGTAAAATATGTGTAAACACATACTCTCAAACCAGTCACAGTTAGCATCATAAACTATAAAATCTTGTGTCTTAAGATCAACAGTCTTGTAATTATAGCGTGGTGGTCTATTAGAATATATAAAAGTTACATTATATACCATGTATATTTTTGTTGGTGTTGAGAGTTTTATCAAAGGGTGTTTAACTTGTTTTTTTAAGTCATTAAAACGCACAACACCTCTGAAGCTCTGTGTGATATCAAATGCTTGCCCGCTTTGTCTGTCCATCATTTTTATGGACAAAACAAAAGGCTAAATTAACCCATACCCAGTGGGCTGATCTGTCTTTAAAATGAGCTTTAGATGCTTAGTTGATTTCAGTTTATTTTTTACATCATCACGTTCATGCTTATTTGGTATCACATCATTTTCTCTGAGACAGTCTTCAAAGCTGTCACGATCCTTACAGTAAAACAAACAGATAAACTTTAACTGTTCACGAAAATCTTTTAGTACAGCATTATATTTCTGAGTGAGAATCCATACACTGACGTTTGCGTGTCTGCCACTGAAAGCAAGTTCTGCCAGAGTGTTTCTCTTCTTGACAATGTCTTTCTCTGCGGAGCAGTCATCAACAATAAACAATGTTGGCTGTCCTTCAAATTGCTTGTAAAAATATTGTAGGTAGTCATTCAGTTTTTTCTCAGGGTCGACTAAATATATGTTGTTGTCAGTCCAAATGAATAAACGGTTGTGATAAGCTTTGTTGTGTTTGATTGTAGGACAAAATATTACAATGTTTTCAAAGTGGTGGATGTATCTTGTTTGTAAGAGGTTAAGTACAAATTCAGTTTTCCCACACCCTGTGGCACCACAAAACAATCCACAGTGTGGGTCGAGTGTCATTAAGCTCAGGTTCATTTTAATACACAATATAATTTTAATATATGTGTCCACTTAGTCTGCTTTCTGCAATATTGAGTTGTGCGTCATATATCAGGTACAAATATATGTTTATGGCTGCAGCAGTTTCAACCTTCTTTTGTATCTGAATTGTTATTCCGTCACTACCGTTCTCGACAGTTCGTCCTGACCCATGAAGATAGTCATCATCTGTACTACGAAGGTCTAACCACAGTGCATACTTGTTTGTCAGGTATTGACCAATCCTAACATCATACAAATGTAGATCTTTGCACGCAATGTTTGCAGGTTTATCTCTAATCCTTCCACCCGCAAAATACTTTGTGATCTCATCGTAGTGTTGATAAGGTAACATTCCTGAAGCGTACACTTGATTAGGGCGGCCTTCGATTGTACAAGACAAATGTGTAATCTTAGGATTGTAGAATTTTTCTGAATCCCGTTTGTATGGAGCCGCTGGTTCAACAAACAACATAAGAATACCTTTCAGTGACCTAGCAGGTGTGTTTAAGTTTATGTTCCACATCGGGTCACTCTTGTCTTTGGGTATTAAACTATGTCTAATCACCCTGTCATAATAAATTGGTAGTCTTGACTGATACTGATTTTGAATGAGTCTGGCTAGTTCAGTGTGTGTGACAATTTCATATTCCAAGGAAATGTTAGAGATCTTGTATGTTGCATCTGTGGCAGATGATTTAATAACTTTGGAGTAGTCATTGAAAGTTAGTTCAAAGCTCAGACGGTCATTCAGTGCCCCTTGATAATAAGGCAAATGAGCTGTGAGGATTTCAAACTCAAGTGGAATGTAGAATCTGGATCCATATGTTTCAGCCATTATAACTTCCTTTGGTACCCCAGTAGTTACTTTATCTCCAGCATTGATTCGAAGTTTACCAACATTATCAGACTGTATGCCTTGGTAAATACGGTCTTCTCGTTCTTCGCTTGTGAGCCAAAGGTCTTTGTAACAGTAGAATACATCTGAGTCGTCAAGACTAAACACTTCCTGTCCTTCAAGTTTTACTTTAATAGTTCTAACAATTGCTCTGCCAAGATTGTCAACTAGTGTTCTGTTTACATCTGCCTCTGATGATAGTTCAATATTAAATGCTAGGCGTGCAGTGCCAGGAACAATAACGTCACTGGGACCTAGGTTTGGAAACTTGACTGTAAGTGTTTGATTCTGGTCTATGGTACTAGGATTGTTTGTGATGACGATTGATTGTCTTATGCCCTTAACACCCAGGGGCTCACGTAGTTTTCTGTATGGGTCTAACTTTGAACCGTAGGCTGATGTCATTTTATTATACACAAAATCTAAAAAATTAAATTAATAAAAACAATGGCAGCGGGAGGATTTAATCATGAAGAGTTTAAAATGGATGACATGAATGTCTCAGATACCAGTATCACAGATATGACTGGTACAAGTAATACTTCTAGTATGTATCACGAACTTTTAGAAACCAAAGTGAACTCGTTTTATGATAGTGTTGGTGAGCGTCCATATCAAATAGATCCTAATCAGTTTGAATATGAAAAAGGACATTTATATTTAAAAACTGTTGACAAAGGTAAAATACTATTAACTAAGAAAAACAACCCTAGTAGTTTTAGAGCTTTAGGTACAATCAAAGGTGAAGGTGGTGTTAGTGCCTTGCGCCAACTTGGTGTTGGTGAAAGAAGGATACCACCTCGAGCTGCTACCATTCTAAATGATTCGCAATCAAAATTACCGACTGAGCAAGAGATTGATATGGCTGATAAAACAAAACTACCAGAAATAGTAGACAAGACAATACAAGAAACATCATTTATAAATGAGGCTATAAAAACAATTGATGACCCTCCTTTTACATTGCGTGAGATAGCTGCGTTGGATAAAGCACTACAGTCAACAAGGGGTGAGATGGTAAATAACGTAGTCAAACTTAGTGAGCTTGATAAACACATTGAAAAAGAAAAAGAGAAACTGGCTACTGCAGACAATGGGAATTATGACATTGAAATAAAAGAAAGAATACAAGAAAGATTAAAAAATTTGTATATAGAAAGAGATGCTCGGTTAGAAGTAATTGATAATGGTAGACAAAAACTGAAAACACAGGTCAACAGAATTAGAGAAACTATTAAAAAAATACTTAATGAGGATACAACTTTGACTGAGAGATTAAAAACACTTTTCAGAGAGCAGGGTATCACTATTGCAAGTTTAATTACTGCTCTTGGATTTATTATTAGTACTGTAGTGTTAGCTGTAACAGGTGGTGGTAGTAGTCCAGCACCTCCAGCTCCTCCAACTCCATCAGACCCAAAAGATTTACAGATGTGGGTAAAAAAACAGTTGTCTCACATATCAGACTTGCTTAAAAAATTAGCTGTAAAAGCAGCAGATGCTTTACCAGGTATTATAGGCACTGTTGTCAGTTGGCTGATTACTACTACAGCAAAGGTAGTAGGGTTTATGGCAGAGCATGTATGGATATTTTTGGTAACAGTAGGAGGGTTAATTATAGGATACTTAATGAAACAGGTAAAAAAGTAATATTCCTAATCCAGTAAGGCCTATTACCAATGCAGTTCTCTCTGACTCATGTGTGTTTTCTTGGCCTGTTACTGACTGTACTGGTGCTGGTTCAGGTGTCTGTGCCGATGCTTGGGCTGTTATTGACATTACTGGTTTTACTATCTGTTCAGGTGGTGGTGTTGATATTTGTGTTACTGGTGGTGTTACTGGTTGTATGTGAGAGGTTGTTGGACTCAAGTTTACAGATTGATTAAGTCCTAATTTCTGATTACTCCCTGCAACAACTATTTCATTATTATAATTTGTTATTACTCCAATTTGTAGTTGAAGATCAGAAGGCAACATGTATAACCCAATGCCTACTACAAAGTCAACTTTTGATCTGGCATATCTGAGAACGTTTTGGTAACGTTGTATGCTAGATGGAAGATCAACAACTGAGTTAATAGAATCTTCTAAATTTGCTAAAAACTGTTTTTGTGCTTCAAACTTTCCACTTCCATTCAAAATATTAGATTTTGTTAGTGATTGTGCACCTAGAATACACCACACATACGTTCTGATAGACTCATTAATGCGTTCAACTCCTGCTTGAGTAAAACCATCACTCTTGTCTAAAATAAATGTTGACCATGCCTTAGATTGTTTCTGTTCAATTGATCCTAACCAGACTTCTGATTTTGATGAAAATGAGGAGTAGGGAGGCCAATAATCTTTCTGATATTGTCTGTGACTCATAGCATAATATAATGTACCCATACCATTGTGATCATCAAGTTTTTGTGTGAAGTCATACTTAGTGCTTATGTTAAATTCATTACAGATCCGTTCAAATGCTTTCATATCCATGGGTTGTTAAACCTGTTAAAACTGGATTCAGTGGGTAGTGGTGTATGCAGTTCTGACAGTATATGTCTAAGCTGGTAATAAACATGAAAACGATACACAGACCTAATCAGTTTGTTTGAGTGATTCAAATGGTCTGTAAAAGAAACGCCACAGCCTGTAGTTGAGCATAGTATAGCAAAGTTAAGTTGGTTTTGAAACATCTGTAATGGACTTGAGGACCACTTTCTTGCAGTAGCATCATCTGTTATTGGAGGGTTTAGGTAATGATCATAAGGGTTTGGTACTTTTACTTGAAATAAATCTCCTTCAGACAAAGCTATATCAAGCTGATTTAGTTGAATTATTTTCTGATCATATGTTGGTGCGACATTATACTTGGCATCCACATTAAATTGGTATGCATTTACAGTATTAATTGTTGGTGATTTAAATTCCATTATGCTTTTTTATGTGATAATAAAAAAATGTTTATAACCTTAACAAATATTGACACAAGTAAACCAGTGTGGTTAAATAATGGGATTGATAATCGTGATGGTTGCAAGACGGTAGCTATCCATGAAATGTTCTACACAGTAAAGTGGTTTAATGTAACTGATGATACAAGTTTTTATGCTGTTTATGCAGATTCTGGTAATAGTGGTGTAGACAAAAATACACACTTTATACCATCTGGGTATTATGACTTTTGTACATTAGCTAACTGGTTTCAAAATATATTTAAAATTAAAGCAACTTTAAATCAGGCTAACTTACTTGTTGAATTAGAAGTTCCTACAGGTAGTATACCAGTATTTTCAAGTGAACTTGCATATTTGCTTGGTTTAATAGATAGAAATACAATGCCCATAAATTGGGTAATGAGTTTTGCAGATAATGGTACTAGTGGATGGTATTATACAGCAGTTGTAACTAAAATAACTGGAATATATCCTGTTCATTTGTCAGTACACACAGTGCTAAATGTTTATTTAAAAGAACTAAACACGACTGAAAATATATATAATGGAAAGCCTTCAGATTTGTTGAGATGTTTACCAACTGGAACTGCTCCGTATTGTGAAATTGAAGTTATTAGATTTCCTAATTTACAGTTTAAAAAATTAGGTTCCAGTTTCTTTGTGTCACTGAGCTTATATGTAACTAATCAAGATGAAAAACCAGTTGTAATGCATGATTTTACTGTTGTTTTAGAAGTTAAATAGTTTTATTTTTGATAAAAAAATGAGTGGCGGCCCGAAGACAAAAATTATTCCAGTTTCATGTCCGTCAGTAGAGTTAAAAGATTTAGCTGACGTGCAAGATTTCGAAAAAGAAGGCGAGGTAGGAGAAGTGTATGGCCTTGAACTTGTGTCCGTTGGGTTGTACAAACGAAAGGCAATTGAAGATGAGAGACAGTTTCCTAAACTTAGTCAACTTCGTGATGTTACTGTTCCTACTCCAGTAAGTAATGTGTTATACAGTTTAAAATATGTTGGTAATAAATGGGTAATTATTCCTACCCCTGTTTTGCTTGCTCCTGTTCCCATTGTATGGGACATAAAGTTTGTTTTTATCAGTCCTTATGTTTATTTTACTGATGAAGGTGCCCTAGTATTTAAAAAAGTTGTTAACTCTGAGCCAACGTTTGTAAGTCTTGTGCCAAGCTATTCCGCAGAAACCAATAGCAGAGAAAAACTAAAACTTCAAGAGTATGGGAAACGAAGGTATCTTCTAACAAATAGAAAGGGTAGAACAGATACTTCTATTTCGTTCGTACCAGCAAATTTTACCATAGATAGAGAAGCGACAATAGTTTTTGAAATTCTCATGAGATCTGTGGAAGCTGCGAAAGAAGCAGATATCGCCCAGGGAATCAAACTTACATGGGATACCACAGTAGCAGAGTCAACAAAGGTTGTTATTGCTATTAGAAAAATCAATACAGATTTTGAAGTTTCGAGTAGTGTCCCTGCCGTTAAAGTAATGATTGATAAAACAACTCTAGTTTATCTAAATTTCATAAACCTGGAACACATAGATCTTGTTTCGTTTTATTACGCTAGCAAATTGTATACATTTGAAGAGTTGCAAAATAAAATAGAAGATTAAAAAAATATTTGCCATAAAAAATGCCACCATTGTATCCTCAAATACAATCTGATAAAACATTAAAGGCAGATTCATTTCGTTTAATAAATATTACAGAAGCATTAAAATATTTGGAAGAAGAACAAGCAAAATACTCTCGATGTAAAAGACGATATAAAACGGTTTTCAATTCTTTACACAACACATCAATGACCATGGGGGTGGTTTCGGCCGGATTATCTGTAGGAGGTATAACTCTGTTTGCAACGGGGGTGGGAAGTGTCGTAGGAATTGCTGTTGAAGGTATTGGTCTTGTCACAAGTCTAGCATGCTTTGGTATGGAAGCTATTAACAAAAGATTTTATATGAAGTTGCAGAAGCATGAAGCATTAAGTACGCTCGCAGCAGCTAAGCTGACGAGTATGAAACTTATTATTAGTAAGGCTTTGGAAAATAATGAAATTGACGATAACGAATTTAAGAGAGTCCAGGATGATTTGGCCAATTACAAGCAGCAAAAGTCTGAAATACAGAATAAGATGCGTAGTCAGGCTGTAAATGTTGAAGAGCTAAAGAAATCTTTTTTAGAACAAGGAAAAAAGATAGGCGTAGAAGAAACTATGAAAAAAGTTTACGGACTGTTAGGCAAGTAAAGATCAGTTTTGGTAATCATTCATTAATTCTGAAATACTCTTCACAAAGAGATGTCATGCCTTTTATGCCTGCTCATTTGACGCCATCTGCACCACCGCCAGAGTACTACTGAGAAAAAAAAAGTTTTTTTTAATTGTCCTTGTATCTTGATAAAACTGATCGAGTAAGTTGTGACTTAAGTCAAGTTGTTGTAAGAACTTAGGGTAAGTAATTAATAAGTTCTTATGGCAACTCACTTAAAGGTTACCTATGTAGGTTCCTAGAAGTTAGTTGCAACTTGTTAATAAGTATTAAGTTTCGATTGACATCACTTGATAGAGATAAAGAGATAGATAAATGGGGGATCCCAAAATAATAAATTCAATAGAGTCGCATCCGTCATGCTCATCATTTTTTAAAAATTAAAGGGTTGATTCAGAAATAACGAGAGTGTAATGGGATAACTGAATTTTGTTATTAAAAATAGCGTAAATTAGCGACGGATGCGGCTTTATTGAATGTATTGGTTTGGGATCCCCCATTTATCTATCTCTACTGTTGATGTCAGTAAAAATATCGCTGGTTTAGATCAGTGATCGCGGTGCGCACTCGCTGCAAACAGGAAGTGGCCTGTCTTTTTCACGGGAGTTTTGCCAGCACGACAAACGCAGTTGAAAACTCAGTCAACTGGGTTGCAAACCAGTTTGCCGAAGTTAGCCGAACGTTCACGAAGACAGGGCCCTTGCTGGGTCCTGCAAAGTTTTTTTAAAACACGTGCGGGGCGGAGTTTTGTGACTGTTTCTCAGCTTTAAGCGCGCAGTCAAAAACCTCGCTTTCTATATTTCTCTCTTGTAGGTGCTTAGTCGCTGCGCGCACTCAGAGTATGGAATTTGGGTCAGCGCGGGTCTGGATCCGACCGCCTTGGTATCTGTCAAACATCGCCGAGCCGCAGAGAGCGAACGCTTACGAAGAAACCGGGCCCATAGCGTTGAGTCAGTGCAAAACTGCAAAAAGTAATCATAGTCATAACTCACGAAATACACAGTCCACCTCCATGAAATTTCGCCATCTTGTAGAGGTCACCGTTACAAACCAGCTCGTCAAAAATTACGTTTAACGGCACACACACACACACACAACACACACAAATCCACTGTGAATCAGACAGCGATGTGAACTGAATGGGTGTTGACGCCTAGTGGTGTGTCGGCGAAGAGAGAGAGAGAGAGAGAGAGAGAGAGAGAGAGAGAGAGAGAGAGAGAGAGAGAGAGAGAGAGAGAGAGAGTATTTACTATCAACGGTAAAAAGTTTTGACAGAAACAAATCGTCATTTTACAAACTTGCCGTTGCTAACATCTACAACATACGGTAGGTTAAATAATAATAATAATAATAATAATAATAATAATAATAATAATAATAATAATAATAATAATAATAATAATAATAATAATAATAATAATAATAATAAAGACATTATATTTACACACATTATTTCATGCAAAAATAATTTAAAATGAGAGAGAGAGAGAGAGAGAGAGAGAGAGAGAGAGAGAGAGAGAGAGAGAGAGAGAGAGAGAGAGAGAGAGAGAGTTTTACTTTTTAATAACCAGGTCGTAACTAACGCTAATGTGCATGTGTGCTTGACGAAAGAAAGAAAACAAAATTAACTGATTGTGACAAGCACACGCAGAGAGAGAAAAGTTTAAGCTCAAAAATGTATTTATACACTAATTTGTCACTAATTACTAATAATCACAGACGTTCTGAAGCTAGTTCATCTTTACGCATCAACAAACAAACATTTGAATGTTGGGTTATGACTGCATAGTATCCATCATTTTTTGCAAATTATGCTAGATGATATTTTCACTTAACCCCTTCACAGCCGAGAAACTCTCAATATGATCCATCTGCAAGACACCAAGATCCTCATGAGGCTCGCGCGATCGCGGGTGCGGGGCTCATGGTGATTTTGGCTCTTGCTGACACAACTGACATATATTTATTTGACGTTTGGGGTTCCTTGGGAGAAATTAAGAAAGATTTTAGAGCAATATTTGCGCACAGTGAGTGAAGAGAATAAAACAGATATGTCAAAACCAGGTTTATGTCGCTACATCACTTCAAGATGACGCGCACAGTTGTTAAAAACAAATATGGCCGCTGTGACCTTGACCTTAGCGATACCGACTTAATCTGTTTGACTGACACGTTATTTAACAAAGAACTATCGTCAGCTTAGCGTTGAGCTAAATCGATTTCATAGTTGAGAAGAGAAAAGGGCATTGACAAACAAAGAAAAAGGAAGAATACAAGCTCACAAAAATTCAGACATGATAAATCCAGTACAACCACTTAGTCACCCTATGTAACAAGAGAGGACAACAAAGGTCATACATAAAATGAGTCATCTACCAGTATTGTCAACAAAAATATACACGCCACCTCCGGCAGTAAAGTGTCAGAGAAAGTTGATTTTGTTTCTTAATGTTATTTATCACACTTACTGGCATTTTCTGACATTATACTTTTGTCAAAGGTCACTAACGGAGGGCAAGATGGCGGCCAGGCACCATCTCCTGGCCGGCCCCTCCCGCAAAATCCGCCAACTGTGCTTTGAAGCGACTCCTATTATTATTATTTTCCAGGCAGTGTTGTGCCATCAAGTTATGACGAAACAATGATGTACTTTGACAACTTTATGTGACAGCTGTGGTGTACCGACTATAACGTCGTCTTAATCTTGTACACTGAATATTCGGAATTTGGACTTCGGTTTCTATGTATCGAAAGATGAGCGTGCACATAAATTGTGTAATTACTAAACATGTGCTGTTCCGGGCTCCATCCCTACATTATTCACAGACTAACCCACTGCGGGCAAATTTTTTATCCATTCTGACTGACCCCACAGAAGAGCGTGGAACTGAGCACACAGAAAAGAATTTACCAGCGAGCGGCCTACCACCACGGCGGCCGTGTTTATGTATCACGTACTGCCTGGTGTTACGTGTTGAGTTGTGGTCGTAGTATGATATCACACCAGACGGCACGCACGTAAGGTTCTTTTAAAGAAACTTCACTCAGCTGCAACCCGTCACACGTGGCTTAAGGTTGTAGACAATACTGGAGTAACAGTTCCAACAATATTTTATTGCAGCGATGCGATCTCCACTCAATGCATTCACAAAAATCGACGGCTATTCTCCGTGCGGTTTTTCTAGAATCTTCCGGTCTAATCCTAGCGTATCATAACAAAGTCAAATCCGCTCTACGCGCGAACGATAGCGAATTCCACCAAAAAGGTACGTGATTCATAACCATGATAGCTCAAATAAATATCGGATCGTTTCCTACGATTAATACATGCATACTCTCACAAAACAACACAACCACAATCGTAACATTACCCCCCTTTTTAGAATGAAATTTCACAAACTTTCTTCTCAAATCTCAAAATACGGTTGTGGCTGTGTTAATCTACACAAAACCACGAATAATAAGAATTTCACCTCAAAATCAAATCAAATCAACTACTTTAAAATAAAATAATCGTCTCACAGTTCCTTTAGACTGTCCTGAGCGCAATCATGTCCCTTTAAATTTTCATGGACACCAAAATGTTTCTTTAAACTGTTCTGGACACAGAAATGTTCATTTAAACTGCTATGCTCAGGTAATCCGCTCCAAAGTTCTGCGAACCCTTGATAGACTGTAATTTAACGTCAAAATTCTGCAAGAACATCGCCCATCTCATAATACGAGAATATGTAAACTATGCAGAGTTTAGATAGTTCAAGGGTTGATGGTCCGTTTGGAGAACAAATGGCACACCTAGGAGGTACAGTTCGAACCGCCTTACTCCCCAGATGATGGCTAGGCACTCCTTCTCAATGGTCGAGTAGTTTCTCTCAGCTCTGGTCAACTTTTTGCTGGCGTAGCTCACTGGGTAGAGTTTTCCATTATCCTCTTACATTAGGACTGCACCTACTCCTTCGTTGGAGGCGTCTGTTCTCAGGACGAAAGTTTTCAACGGGTCAGGGAGGTGTAGAACAGGCTTCTCGGTTAGGATGTCTCGAACTGCCTAGAATGCTCGCTCTTGGGCATCCTCCCACTTCACTACGTTAGGTTGTCCATTCCTCAGCAAGTCAGTCAGAGGACCTGTGACTGCCGCAAAGTTTGGTATGAACGGGAGTAGTTCGCCAAGCCCATAAATGAGCGGACGCGTGTTGGTTGTAGGTGGCGGGGCATCCCTGATCTTCTGCACGTTGTCGTCGTGTAGCCCCTTTAAACCTTCACTCAATTTGTGTCCGATGAAGTCTATGTTGTCAGCCCCAAGAATACACTTGCTTGGACGGATGGTGAAATTTGCATCTGACAATCTTTGGAACAGTTCTCGGAGGGCTTTGAAATGATCCTCCCAAGTTTTGATATGGATCAAAATGTCATCCCAGTAAAAGACCACATTCTGCATATCTTCTAGGCTCTTTTTCAGATCTCTCTTCAATGTGGCACCACTGTTCACCATGCCAAAAGGCATTTTCAGGAACTCCCAATGACCGTCGGGTGTGACGAACGCTGTCTTGGGGATATCTTTTTCTGCAACCTTGATTTGCCAGTACCCTTTGCTTAGGTCAATTTTGGAGAAGAATCGATCTCCACTGACCTTCTGGAACAGTTCTTCCGCTGTGGGCATTGGCTCTGGGTCGAAAACTGTCAGCTTATTAAGTTTACGGTAGTCCACGCACACCCGGTTGGATCCATCTGGTTTCTTTACGATAACAAATGGGGACGCATATGGTGACTTGGATTCCCTGATGACTTCCAGATTCAGCATTTCCTTCATGTCCTTTTTAAGTTCTTCACTCGTGTTATAAGGAAGACGATAAGGTTTGCTGCGAACTGGCTCATTTGATGTCAGATTAACCTCGTGCTGGACGGTGTTTGTTGTCCCCGGGTCAGGTGTAAACCGATGTTTGAACTCTTCAATCAGGACTCGTAGTTCTTCTCGTTGTGTCTGGGTCAGATTCTGACCGAACTGGATGTCTTCTACATCCTCCTTGTGGCGGAGTTCATTTAGATCAAACAGGTTCTCGTCGTCTAGTTTTTCGTCATCAGCTAGACGCACCGATGCCGCCATTTGTCGTTTGTCTTGACGACCTCTCTCGATATACTTCTTCAGCAGATTAGCATGATATGTTTTCACCTTGTTGTTGACCTTGACTCTGTAGTCATTGATGCCAACCACTGTGTCGACAACGTACGGTCCCTTCCACTGCATTAGGAGTTTGTTGTTGTCGGTAGGAAGAAGAACAATACCTGGTTACCTGGCTGGAATAGTCGAGGTTTTGCTATACGATCTTAGTAATGCTTCCCCTTGTTCTGCTCCTTCCCCAGTTCTTCTCGAGCCATCCTGAGGGTATCTTCCAGCTTCTGTCTCAGGTCGAAGACGTACTGGTAGCTGATCTTCACCTCAGGTGCGTCGATATCCTTGGTCCAAAGCTCCTTCAGGATGTGCATGGGCCCCCTTACAGTCCCGCCGTACAGTAATTCAAAAGGGGAAAACCCTGTCGAATCCTGAGGAACTTCACGGTATGCGAAGAGCAAGGCATTAATGTATCTATGCCACAACCTTGGCTGCTCAGCACACAGTTTCTTGAGCATAGCCTTCAATGTTACATTAAACTTTTCAACCAGCCCCTTACACATGGGGCGATAAGGGGTGGTAGTAAGGCGTCGGATGCTCAATAGCCGGTTGACTTCCTCCATGCAGTCGGAGACGAACTGAATTCCCAGGTCACTCAGGATCTCCTCAGGAATCCCCAAACGGCTGAACATGTCGACGAGCGCCTCTGCCACTGTTGGAGTGTCGATCTTCTTTAATGGTATGGCCTCAGGATAACGTGTAGCGTAGTCCACCAGGGTCAAAATGTATCGATGACCATCCTCACTTGGAGGGGATATTGGCCCCACCAGATCCACAGCTACCCGCTTGAAAGGCATATCGATCAGTGGCATTTTCTCTAGAGGAACCTTGGGCACCTTTCCCTTTGGGATTGTTTTCTGGCATATGTCGCACGACCTGCAGAATCGGGTGACGTCGCCTCCCATATCAGGCCAGTAGAAGACGGCTCGGATCCTGTCGAGAGTCCTCCCAATATGGAATCATGGGCCAATTTCATCACCTGCACCCTCAAGGGTTCAGGAACTACTACTTGACGCATAGGTTTATCACCATTGCTGTTGAATATCCGGTACAAGATATTTTTCATGGTCTCGAAGGTAATCTCCTTTCCCTTTCGCGTCATGGGCTAAGACTGACCTCGGAACTTGTCAAGCGTGGGGTAGGTTCTCTGTAGCTCCAACAACCTGTCCCTATTCAACACGGCTGCTTCCGTGTTGTCCGCCACTTTTAGAGGGATGGTCTGGTGATTCTTCTTTGCTTGACTTCTCACGGTAACAACACACGTTTCAGGTCTCCACTCCAGATCTGGATTGTCTGCGTTTCTGGCACCATCAATATGTCCGATGATGAGGTCGTAGACTGGAGTCTTCACGCATAACGCCTTCACCTCTCCTGTCAGGTACGGGGTGTTGACACTGACCGTGGCAAGGGGGATGATCCTAACAGTTCCGTCGGCCAAAATGAGGGTTGTCCACTCTTGTAGCTTCTGATCTTCTGCTACTAGTTCCTCTCTCACGATGACGCAGCTACAACCGGTGTCTCTCAGCACTTTCACTAATGTGTTTCCGACGAATCCTGACACCACCGGCATGTTCGGCACTTCATTCTCAGGCAGCGCAATGTTTGAGACTGGTAAGAATGTAGCCCCATCTCCTACTGGGATGCGTCCATTCTTTCTGAAAGATTCAATCAGCTCCGGTGTCACTCGCCTTTCTCCAAAGTTACTGGATGACGTTATATCATTGGCCCGTACAGTGGCAGCTCTGTGTTGAGACGTGGTACTACTTCTGCCTGCTATCCCGCGATCTTAGTTGGGTCTTCTGGTGTTATCGCCTCGGGAAACATCTTTAGAAGGACACCCTATCGCCTTGTGACCTTTCTTTCCACAGAGAAAACATGTCAAGTTCTCCATCGGCGGCATGTGTTTCGGAGTGTTTCTGACGTCGCTGGTTTCTTCTGTTGGTACAGACACACGCTGCGGCTTACTGGGCCCGAACTTCATGTTGTGGGCGTCCAGATATCTTTGAGCGAAGTCTGCAAGAGCCTTCAGGGACTGGCCTTTTTGCTCCCTGAGGTGGGCGGCCAGGTCCTTAGAACATGCGTTGAGGACTTGTTCTTTGATTATGAGGTCACACAGGTCCTGGTACTCTTTGTTTAAACCAGCCAGCTCTATTCATTTCTCAAAATCGTAGTTATTTTCTTTTCGCAATACCAAATTAATTTTCAATGAAAATATTTTCAAAACTGCTCAGTCTTTGCGTTTACGTCTGAAACGATAAATATAGTAAGAGCATCTCGATAAACGTTACTTTGACGAAAAAGAAATCTTGTTGTTGGGAGTAATCGGTATTGACAAAATGGCGAACATAATGAATATTAGACTTTCTTTTCTAACAAAGTTCCTTTAACCCTCTAGTGTAAGCAGTACCGGTGGCTACATGCACAAGAGGGCTAACGTTCATCTACAATATAACTAACATGTATTGTAAAAGCTATAGGCAGATTGTCAGACATACAACATGTTTAAATTCTTTATTTACTTGCGGCATTTACTTTGAGTAATGTAACAATACAATACAATACAATACAATACAATACAATACAATAATACTTTATTAATCCCTCACGGGGAAATTCACTGTCTGCCCATACAACACATGGCATCATCAATCACTCAAAAAAAAAAAAAAAAAAAAAAAAAAAAAAAAAAAAAAAAAAAAATCAAATAACCCACAACACTCAATTAAAGAAATGAACTGTAACAGACATATTGTTACCTTTGAATAACAGTAATAATAATACTAGTAATAATACTGAGAGGGCTAGTACTAAGGACGGAAGAATGTTGACCGACACTATCTACTGATATTACTGTTGAAAAGGGTAACAGCCTGAGGGACAAAAGTGTTGGCATAACGTGATGTACGACTTTTGGGTACTCGGAGTCTGCCACTTCGTTCGATACGTCTGCTGTCAAATTCATATCTAAGTGGATGTGTTTTGTCATCAAGAATGTCAGCCAATTTGTTCGTAATCCGTCTGTTGTACAGTGTGTCCAAATTATCCTGTGCCCTACCAATCACCCCACCCCCTTTCCGGATTACTTTGTTAAGACGATCTTGGTCTCTGTTACATAAATTTCTCCCCCAGCACGCCAGTCCAAAAGTTAAAATGCTAACAATACTGGAGCAGTAAAACATCTGTAAAAGCTGAGTGCTTACATGAAATGATCTGAGCTTTCTCAAACAGTAAAGACGGGTATGCGTTTTTTTCACAATAGCATCTGTGTTTTGTTTCCAGTTGAGCGCGTTGTCAAAAAGAACACCTAAATACTTGTAGGACTCTACACGTTCAACTTCTTTTCCCTTGATAACAACAGGACCGGGATGCTGTTTGTTATTCCTGAAATCTATGACCATCTCTTTTGTTTTGCCAACATGTAATTCAAGGTAGTTTCTATCGCACCACTCTACAAAGTCATCGATCTCTTGTCGATAGTGTCTGTCGTCCTCATCTGTAATCTGTAATCAACTGGCTATGGCCTGTGCATGCAATGTACACGGTGCAGGGGCAGGTAACAAACTAGATTGCAGCTTCTGATGCTTTATATACAGCGCTACTCCTCAAAGCTGACAAACCTCTAAACCATTTTCCGTCTTAAACTGAAACATAATACTATTTACAACTTTCATCCCAAACCTGGTATAGAGATACTTGATGATAAGACCTTCCTATGCATGCCAATGTGGATGACCTCTTGGAAAGGTCTAGGATCACAAGATCAGCAAATGTTGCGAAAATTGTCTATTTTTTGTGTGTAAAATTTTAGTTTTTATCAGGATTTTTTTCAAAACTTTTCAACCAAATATGACAGAACGATAGCTGATGATAAGACCTTTCTATGCATACTAATTTGGTTTACTACTCAAAAAGGTCAAACGTCGAGGGAGGTTGACAAAAGTAAAACATGCGTAAATTTTGAGAAAACATGCATTTTGCAGGTACACATGGCAACCCGTTCTATATATTATGTTAAAACACTTAAACACTTGCTTATTTCAGTGACCTGTTGAAAGGTCAAGATCACAAAAGTTATTAGTTAAGTGGATCGGTAGTGCCTGTGCGTCTTGAAGGCCTTGCCATTCTTGTTTCACCGTTTAGCTGCAGGTTATTTCGTGTCATCCGGTTTTTAATGTTTGTGTAGCAGGCGAGTGTGCTTTCAAGAAGTAGGTGGAGGTGTTCGGGTAGAGTGCTGTTGTAGAGCTGAATATCTTCAGCGTACATGTAATGGTTAATGTAATGTCGGTTACGATGTGGGCGAGGGTCATTGTGTTCAGAGAAAAAAGTACCGGGCCAAGGACGGAGCCTTGGGGCACAGGAGAGTTTCGAAGGTTGCGAGCATCTGGATATGGTCTGAGAGGTAAGAACTAAAACAAAGATATCTGAGACGGTTAAGGAGAATAGAATGGTCGATAGTGTCAAAAGCAGCAGAAAGATCCAGAAGGATGAGAAGAGATATTTTTGCGGGAGTCAGAAGCGCAGAGGAGATCATTGGTGATGCGCAGAAGAACAATCTCGCAGCTGTGGTCGGGACAACAGGCTGACTGGAAAGAGTGGAGGATGTTGCTGGCTACAAGGTGGTCATTCACCTGTTGGAGGGCGATCTTTCTTACTAGTTTGGATATTAGAGGAAAGTTTGAGACCGGGTTGCAAGTGTAAACGGCTTCATAGTAGGCGACACCGTGAATGTCCACAGGTCGACGGTCTGAAGAGTGATACGCCGTGACATCGCAAAGAGTTGTGGGTAGAAATCTAGGACATAAATGTTGACGTCAACGTAGAACTGTTGCCGTCACAGCTGTAATTAACATTTACTATCTTCAAGCTAGCCGCTCTAGCAGCAAGCTACTTAGCTGCAAGTTAAATTTAGGATTTGCAACCAAGTTAGCTTAGCTGTCAGCTAGCTACCTTACAGCTGGGCTTTATCGTGAGTATTTAGCGTCTAATTTAGCCCTCATGTTATGCGCCTGGCCCCTGACCTCCCTGACCTTCAGTTATCTCGTCCATATGACGGCAACACGCAATTACCGCTCCGACAACATGGTGTTTCCTGACCCACAGTCGGTGAATCCAAGTGTCCACAGATAGACATATATCTGAACCTCCAAGAGACAAACTCTTGACGTCTGCTTTGTTTTCGACTCTGGATTTTCTTCCATTTAATGCGTCCCTGAACGCCATTTTCATGTAAACACACTTCAGCGTCGTGGTTTTAAACCGAAAGCTCATTTTGAAATCGTAGACAGTGTTGGCATTGAAAAACTTGACTCACTTACTGCAAGGGAATGTACGTTCCGTGGGCTGACATAGCCATTGCCATTCTGAAGAAGAATAATAGCACGAGCAACGAGATTCACATCGTGGTATCGCTAGTCCCACAACGCCGTGTTTTACATCACTCCTCGTAAAAAGGATTAAACTTTGTAATTTTCTAGCTGATTTTCACACCTAGAACTGTTTGTTAGGTGACAATTTGATCCAATCATGCCAGAGAGTCGTGACAAACTGGAGGCTTATGTAAATACCGTTTATGAAGAATCATTCAGTTATCAACGAGATGACAATTTCTTTGTAAAAAGATTCATTTTTTTTACCTTTTAAGAAGTAATCCCCAAATATTGTGAAATTTGTACTTCCGAAAATTTCAAACGCACTTTACTTTTCACTCAAAACGTTGTCGAGGTACAAAAGCTGGTTAATTGAACTAATTCATTTAGCCTAGCTATATGCAAAACATCAAGTAAGTAAAACACAATTTATGGGCTGATTTGCGTGCCATTTTCTCGTGAATGAGTACTCCAGTTTCAATACTCTTGGAGGCATGCCTGAAGACATCTCTTAGGGGTAACGACAAATTTGATTTATTTTCATTACTGTCAAATTTTTTTTTCTTAAAAGTAATGTGTTTTCACTCTCAGCTGCAACTTTGTCCATTGCGTAATCTTTACACTGTGACCCGGTAAAGCTACCTATCCACAAAAATCAAAAATCGCAAGACGAACATTTCTCTGTGTGCTGCGTTGTTTTTTTTTTTTTTTAGCACACATCTCATGTTTGGCCAGACGTTCTAAAAGGTGGATGTTACGTGTTGAGTCGTAGTCGTAGTATGATATCACACCAGACGCACGCACGTAAGGTTCTTTTAAAAAAAAACTTCATTCAGCTGCAACCCGTTACACGTGGCTTAAGCTTGTAGACAATACTGGAGTAACAGTTCCAACAATACTTTATTTCAGCGATGCGATCTCCACACTATGCATTTCCAAATGCACCACCACTGATAC
>BTPG01000005.1:67917745-68070245 GCA_036245525.1 Semisulcospira habei
ACTGTCTGGTAGAAGTTGGTCAAAATTTGTCTGCTGACGGCAATCGTTTTAAGACGTCTGAGAAAATACAGTCGTTGTTGTGATTTTTTCACTAAAGAATCAACGTTTTTCTCCCATTTAAGATCGTTTGAGTTATGGGTGCCGAGAAACTCAAAACAATCAACAATTTCAACATGGCTACCATGAATAGTGAGGGGACCAATGTCACTTTTGATTTTCCTGAAATCAAAGACCATTTGTTTGGTTTTAGGCACATTCAGGTCAAGGTTATTGTCAGAACACCAGCCAACAAGTTCATCTACTCTTTCTCTGTATGCTGTTTCATTGTTGTTTAAAATAAAACCTTCAACAGTGGTGTCATCAGTGAATTTAACTGTAAGGGAGTTATCATCCGTTGATGTACAATCATGGATTGTACATGCCCCAAAAAGAGAGTATAACATAGGGGACAAAACACAACCTTGGGGTGCACCCGTGCTCAGTGTGACGTGCTTAGAAAAGCGACTACATGAACCAGATGAGTGGTTACATCTACCTGACTGTTGACTCCCTGGGTCTGAATGCTGACTGCACGGACCAACTCTGACTACTTGAGGTCTATCTGACAAAAAATCGTTGATCCACTGGCATAGTGAACTGTCAAAACCTAGCTGGATCAGTTTCTCATAGAGCTTGGGTGGCACAATAGTATTGAATGCGGAGCTGTAGTCACAAATAATACCCTAACATACGTGTTGGCTTTCTCAAGATGTTCCAGTGTACGATGCAGACCCAGGTATACGGCATCCTCCACTGACCGATTCGCCGGATAGGCAAACTGGTAGGGATCTAAGGAGAGAGAGGAAATAAGAGATCCATAAGACAATGAATTCAATAAAGCCGCATCAGTCATTAAATTACGCTTTTTTTAATATTAAAATTATGACCCCCATTACACCCCCGTTATTTCTGAATCAACCCTTTGATTTTAAAAACTGACGAGCATGACTGATGCAGCTTTATTGAATTCATTATCTTACGGATCTCTTATTTCCTCTCTCTATAACTATTGTCTCTGTGAACACCTAACCTTGAACCTGTCCAAGTGATGCCAAGTGAAACTTTATACTTACTAACAAGTTACAACTAACTTTTAGGAACCTGCAGAGGTAACCTTTAAGTGTGTTGTCATAAGAACTTATTAATTACTTATCATAAGAACTTATTAATTACTTACTGTAAGTTCTTATAAGTTCTTACAACAACTTGACTCAAGTCCCAAGATACTGAGACAATTTTATCAAGATACAAGGACAATAAAAAAACTTTTTTTCTCAGTAGTACTCTGGGGGTGGTGCAGATGGGGCTAAATAATCAGGTACAAATGGTGTAAATGACATGTCATCTCTCTGCAAAGCATATGACAAAAATATTGATTGATTACCAAATCTGATTTTTATTTGTTTAAAAGATTGTGTAGTTTTTCTGTGGTTTTCTGAACACCGATCTGTTTTCCCATCTCTAAAAAACTAGCCTTCAGTTCTTCAATATTCACAGGAGATTGACTACGCATTTTATTCTGAATTTCAGACTTCTGTTTCTTGTAATTGTTCAAATCATCCTGGACTCGCTTAAATTCTTCGTCATTAATATAATTGTCCTCCAATGCCTTACTGATAATCAGTTTCAAACTGCTCAACTTCGCACCAGCCAGCGTACTCAACACTTCATGTTTCTGTAACTTCGTATGAAACCTCTTGTTTATGGCCTCCAAACCAAAGCAAGCCAGGCATGTAGCAACGCTAACACCCTCAACTGCAATTCCAATTAAACTTCCAATTCCCGTGGCAAACAAAACAATACCCCCTACAGAACATCCAGCTGAAACTGCACCAACAGCCATAGATGTGTTTTGTACAGAATTAAAAACAGTCTTATATCGTCTCTTACACTGTGAGTACCTCGCTTCCTCTCTCTCCAAATATTTAATTGCTTCTGTAATATTATTTAATCTGAATGCGTCTGCTGGTAATGTTTTATCTGATGCAACTGGCACATGTGTCTCAGTTGTCACAGTCTCAGTCGTTGGTAGTTGTGGATACAAGTTCACCATTTTTTTTAAATTAACAAATATTTTTTTAAAAAATGTAATCATTGATTACATTTTGCAACTCGTCAAAAGTATACAATTTGCTGGTGTAATAAAATGAAACAAGATCAATGTGTTCAAGTTTTATGTAACTCAGACGAACAAAAGTTGTTTTGTCGACCACCGCCGTAACTGCAGGTATACTGCTTGAAACTTCTATATCTGTGCCTTTTTTAATAGCAATAAAGACCTTTGTTGACTCTGCCACTGTGTCATTCCATGTAAGTTTGATTCCCTGTGCTATATCTGCCTCTTTTACAGAAGCTACAGATTTCATGATAATTTCAAATACTATTGTCGCTTCTCTTGCTATGGCAAAATGTGCTGGTGAAAACACAACTTCTGTATCTGTTCTATTTTTTTTCTATGCATAAGAAGATATCTCCGTTTTTCATACTCTTGCACCTTTAGTTTTTCTCTGCTATTGTTGTCTGGGGCAAAGCTTGGAACAAGGCTTACAATAAGCGGCCCCGAGTTAACAACTTTTCTAAACACTAAGGCACCTTCATCATCAGTATATACATAAGGACAAATAAATTCCAACTTTATGTCCCAGTCAATTGTTGGTGGCGGTGCAGGCACAGGTGAAACTACCCACTTATTTCCCACATGTATTAAGTTGTAGGGCACATTATTTACAGGAACAGGAACAGTAACATCACGCAGCTGACCAAGTTTAGGTATAGGTCTCTCTGTTCCTTCTTTCATGTCATCAATTACTTTCCGCTTGTACATGCCAGTTGAATCAAGTTCAAAACCATATACTTCTCCTACTTCTCCCTCCTTCTCAAAATCCTGTACGTCAGCCAAATCTTTCAACTCTGTTACTGGACATGCAACTGGTATGATTCTTGGCTTTGGACCAGCACTCATTTTTATAAACAAAAATAAAATTATTTAACTTCTAAGACAACACTAAAATCATGCATTACAACTGGTTTTGTCATCTTGATTAGTTACAGATATACATAGTGACTCAAAGAAACTAGAACCTAATTTCTTAAGCTGTGCAGGAAATCTAACAGCCACACTTTCACAATAGGGTGCAGTTCCAGTTGGTAAGCATCTCAACAAAGTTGAAGGCTTTCCATTGTAAACATTCTCAGTCATGTTTAGTTCTTTTAAGTGAACATTTAGCACTGTGTGTACTGCCAAATGAACAGGACGTCTTCCTGTTATTTTAATTTTTTTTTGCCTTAAAAGTTTTTCGTTTATTTTATTATTCTCAATTTTTTTCTTTATCTTTATCTAATGACCAATCTTCATCATTGTCTTTAGATATAATATCTTCTAAAAGCGATATGTCATTTTTGATTATAAAACCAAGTAGTAATAAAAGTCTATCTGATAATAAATACTTATTTTCTTTTGGAAATTCCAATGTAACAAGTAAGTTAGCTGGATTTAAAGTTGCTTTAATTTTAAAATTATTTAGTAGCCATTCAGCTATAGTACAAAAGTCATAATACCCAGGCATTCATTTATCAATAGAAATAGCCTCTATACTCCCCCAACTTCCATGTACATAATATTCGTCATCTACATTAAACCATTTTACAGTGTAAAACATTTCATGGATAGCTACAGCCTTGCTACCAGCACGATTATCAATCCCATTAGTTAACCACACTGGTTTGCTTGTGTCAAGATTTGTTAAGGTAATAAACATTTTCATTATCTCATAAAAAAGAAGGATGGAATTTAAATCACCAACCATTACCAATACAAACGCATTTCAATTCAATGTGGATGCCAAATATAATGTTGCACCTACTTATGAACAGAAAATAATTCAACTAAATCAGCTTGATATAGCTATAAACGAACAAGATCTATTCCAAGTCAAAGTACCAAATCCCTTTGATCATTACATAAACCCTCCAATAACAGATGATGTTACTGCAAGAAAGTGGTCTTCAAGTCCACTACAGATGTTTCAAAACCAACTTAACTTTGCTATACTGTGTTCTACTACAGGCTGTGGTGTTTCATTTACAGACATTTGAATCACTCAAACAAACTGATTAGATCTGTGTATCGTTTCCATGTTTATTACCAGCTTAGACGTATACTGTCAGAACTCCATACACCACTACCCACTGAATCCAGTTTCAACAGGTATAACAACCCCATGGATATGAAAGCGTTTGAATGCATTTGTAATGAATTTAGCATCAACCCCGGTACCAGGTATGACTTTACACAAAAACTTGATGATCACAACGGCATGGGTACATTGTATTATGCTATGAGTCACAGACAATACCCTCAAGATTATTACCCCGGTTACACTTCATTCTCATCAAAATCACAAGTCTGGTTAGGATCAATAGAACAGAAACAGTCTAATGCCTGGACCACATTTTTTTTTAGACAAGAGTGATGGGTTTACTCAAGCGGGAGTCGAGCGCGTCAATGAGTCTATCAGAACATATGTCTGGTGTTTATTAGGAGCACAATCATTAACAAAATCAAACACTTTGAATGGAAGTGGAAAGTTTGAATCTCAAAAACAGTTTCTTGCTAATCTAGAAGATTTGATTAATTCAGTGGTTGATCTCCCATCAAGCATACAACGCTACCAAGACGTACTCAGATATGCCAGATCCAAAGTTGACTTTGTAGTTGGCATCGGGTTATACATGTTACCATCTGACCTTCAACACCAAATGGGGACAATCACAAATTATAATAATGAAATCATTGTTGCAGGTGTTGGTCAAAAATTAGGACTCAATCAATCTGTGAACTTGGGTGCAACAACCACACATGTACGGTCATTAAAAACATTACAGACACCTCCGGTAACTACCCTGGCACAGGTACCCATACAGGCAGTAACACCAGTACCACCAACACCAACACCAACACCAACACCATCACCAACCCCTGACACACATGAGTCAGAGAGAACAGCATTGGTAATAGGTCTCACTGGATTAGGGGTTTTACTTCTTTACCTGTTTCATTAAATACCCTGTGATTAACCCTCCTACTGTCACCAAAAAGACCCACACATGCTCTGCCATAAATCCTACTACCTTCGCTGCTGTACTGATAAGCCAACTGACAACTGTGCCAATTATGCCAGGCAACGCGTCCATTGCTTTCACAGCCAATTTCTTAAGCAAGTCTGATATGTGAGACAACTGTTTCTTTACCCATGACTGTAAATCTTTTGGGTCAGTGGGAGCCGGTGGGCCTGGTGGTGCTGGAGGTGTAGAACCACCAACCCTGGGTCCCCCAGAGACAGCCAACACAACAGTACTGATAATAAATCCAAGAGCAGTAATAAAACTAGCAATTGTGATACCCTGTTCTCTGAAAAGTGTTTTCAATCTCTCAGCCAGAGTAGTGTCTTCGTGATGTATTTTCTGAATAGTTTCTCTAATCCTGTTGACCTGTGTTTTCAGTTTTTCCCTTCCAATACTAATCACTTCTAATCATCCAGATCTTTCTATCTGCAAATCATTTAATCTGTGTTGTATTCTTTCTTTCATTTCTGTGTCAAGATTCCCATTGTCTGCGGTAGCCAGTTTTTCTTTTTCACGTTCTATGTGTTTATCAAGCTCACCCAGTTTGGCTACATTATTTACCATCTCACCTCTTATTGACTGCAATGATTTATCCAAGCCTATAATCTCCCGCATTGACAAAGGAGGATCATCTATTGTTTTCATAGCATCATTTATTTGTCCTTCAGTAAATGAGGTTTTTTGTATCACAGTGTTTGCTATTTCTGGCAGGTTTGTTACTGGTGCCATTTCAATTTCTTGCCCTGTTGGCAACTTTGTTTGCGTGTTGTGAAGCGCACTAACCAGTCTAGGCGCAAGTGGTGGCGCGGGAGACCCCCCAATACCAAGGTACCTTGCCAACCCAGAGTTACCACCAACTTCACCATAAAATTGTACTTAAAGCTCTAAACTTAGCAGTGTTATTTTTATGGGTTAGATTTATTTTCCCTCTGTCCGTATTTACAAATAAGTGACCTCTATCATATTCAAACTGATTAGGATCTATTACATCTGGGCGGACACCAACACTGTCATAAAATGAGTTTACTTTGTCTTTTAACAGTTCGTGATAATACTACTACTAGTTACCATTCCAGTTATTCCAGTTGTATCTGTGATACTAGTATCTGAGACATTCATATCATCCATTTCAAAATCTTCATGACCAAATCCTCCCACTGCCATTGTTTTATTAATTTAATATTTTTTTATTGTGCATAATAAAAATGACACAGTCTTACGGATCAAAGTTAGAACCATACAGAAAACTATGTGAGCCTCTTGGTGTTAAGGGCATTCGACAATTAATCATCATTACAAACAATCCTAGCACCATAGATCAAAACCAAACTCTTACAGTCAAGTTTCCAAACCTAGGGCCAAGTGACGTTATTGTTCCTGGCACTGCACACCTTGCATTTAATATTGAACTATCATCAGATGCAGACATGAACAGAACACTAGTTAACAATCTTGGCAGT
The DNA here is from genome assembly GCA_036245525.1 of Semisulcospira habei. NCBI lineage: Eukaryota > Metazoa > Mollusca > Gastropoda > Semisulcospiridae > Semisulcospira > Semisulcospira habei. Next base: position 67,924,369 of record BTPG01000005.1, read on the forward strand.
GCAATTATAAGAACTATTAAAGTTAAACTTGAAGGACAGGAAGTGTTTAGTCTTGATGATGCGGATGTGTTTTACTGTTACAAAGATCTTTGGCTTACAAGAGAAGAACGAGAGGCTCGTATTTATCAAGGCATACATTCTGATAATGTTGGTAAACTTCGAATCGATGCCGGAGATAAAGTAACTACTGGGGTGGCCAAGGATATTATTATGGCTGAAACATATGGAACCAGATTTTACATTCCACTTGAGTTTGAAATCCTAACAGCACATTTACCTTATTACCAAGGAGCACTGAATGACCGTCTAAGTTTTGAACTAACCTTCAATGACTACTCCAAAGTTATTAAATCATCTGATCTCAGTGCAGCATATAAGATCTCTAACATTTCCTTGGAATACGAAATTGTTACACACACTGAACTAGCTAGACTTATTCAAAATCAGTACCAGTCAAGACTTCCAATTTATTATGACCGTGTGATTAGACACAGTTTAATGCATAAAGACAAGAGCAACCCAATGTGGAATATAAACTTGAACACGCCTGCCAGATCTTTAAAAAGTATACTCATGTTGTTTGTTGAACCGACAGGCCCATACAAATGGGATTCAGAAAAATTCTACAATCCAAAAATCACACATTTGTCTTGTACAATCGAAGGCGGTCCAAATCAAGTGTATGCGTCTGGAATGCTGCCTTATCAACACTACGATGAGATCACAAAGTATTTTGCTGGTGGAAGGATTAGAGATAAACCAGCAAACATTACGTGTAAAGATTTACATTTGTATGACGTTAGGATCGGACAATACCTGACAAACAAATATGCTCTTTGGTTAAACCTTCGTAGTACGGATGATGATTACCTGCATGGATCAGGTTGAATTGTTGAAAATGGCAGTGATGGAATAACAATTCAAATACAAAAGAAGGTTGAAACTGCCGCAGCCATAAATATATATTTGTACCTGATATATGATGCACAACTGAATATACAAGAGTGCAGACTAAGTGGACACATATATTAAAATTATATGTGACCTGTTCCCACGAAAGGGACCATAAGTCGGAAATTTTGAGTTTTGAGATATTTACACCACTACAATCTACTAGCAATACAAATTAATTTGATGCAAAAACTATTGTTGTAGACCTGTTATGAAGCGAGAAACATGCATTTAAAGTTGATCACTTGAACTGACCCAAGATGACCCCCTGCACCCTTTTTGGCCTGTAGCTCCATTCGGCCAAAAGCGACTTAAGGTCCCTTTTGTGGGAACAGGTCACATATTGTGTATTAAAATGAACTAGATGACCCTCGACCCACACTGTGGTTTGTTTTGTGGTGTCACAGGGAGTGGAAAACTGAATTTGTACTTTATCTCTTACAAACAAGATACATCCGTCATTTTGAAAACATTGTAATATTTTGTCCTACAATCAAACACAACAAAGCTTATCACAACCATTTATTCATTTGGACTGACAACAACATTTACTTAGTTGACCCTGAGAAAAAAATGAATGATTACCTACAATATTTTTACAAGCAATTTGAAGGACAGCCAACGTTGTTTATTTTTGATGACTGCTCAGCAGAGAAAGACATTGTCAAGAAGAGAAACACTCTAGCAGAACTTGCCTTCAGTGGCAGACACGCAAATGTTAGTGTACGGATTCTCACTCAAAAATATAATGCTGTACTGAAAGATTTTCGAGAACAGTTAAAGTTTATCTGTTTGTTTTACTGTAAGGATCGTGACAGCTTTGAAGACTGTCTCAGATAGAACAACGTCATCCCAAATAAGCATGAACAGGATGATGTAAAAAATAAACTGAAATCAACTAAGCATCTAAAGCTTATTTTAAAGACAGATCAGCCCACAGGGTATGGGTTAGAAAATTAATTTATCCGTTTGTTTGTCCAATAAAAAATGACAGACGGACAAACCCAAGTGTTTGATGTTACAGAATGCTTCAAAGATGTTAAGTGTTTTTATGACTTAAAAACGTGTGTGTTTGAACCCAGCTTTAAACTCACAACACCGCCAATGAAGATATACATGACATATAATGTTACTTTGGAATATTCAGATGGATCACCACGTTATGATTACGAGACTGTTGATCTTAAGACAAATGCTTTTAAAGTTTATGATGCTAACTGTAGCCGCTTGCGCTTGTTTGAGGTACTGTGTAAAGACATATTTGATCAACTAAGAAAACTACATTGTTATATTGAAAGTGTTACATTCAATAAAGTGATATTACACCTGCAGGACAAGACTTCAAGACACACACTAGGGAAGTGGTTGACTTGTTTATCATATCAGACCAAAAAGGTGACTGCCAAGTGTGTAATATGCAAAGAAGTACCCAACGGAGAAAGAAACACGCTTAGAAAAGACGGGTACAACACAATTTATTAATATTTTGGGTAAATACCCTTTGTCAAAATAGACAAACAAACAGAGAGATTAGCCACTACTTATCTTCATTTGCAGAAGGAATGTGGCAACTGAAGGAGGTGACGTAAAATAAAAGCTATTATCCCTCCAGGATGATAAAGTTCGTGACCATGATCACATAACTGGGCATTACAGAGGTGCTGCACATAACAATTGTAACATGTTATTAAAAACAGATCCTAAGACATATAAGTTACCAATCTTTTTTCACAATCTCAAAGGATATGATTCACACATTATCATGTGGGCTGTAGACGAGTCTTTCAAAAACATAAATTGTATTGCCCAGACAACTGAGAAATACTTGACCTTTAGGTTAGACAAATTGGCATTTTATGACTCGATGCAACATTTGCCCTCAGCACTTGCTAGTCTGGCAGAAGGACTGAGTATCCAATAACGAGTAAATATATTGAGCCAGACTTGATTAAGAAAGAAGTTTATCCATACTAGTACATCAGTGAGTGGGTTGTGTTTGAGGAATGGAGACTACCTCCAAAAGACAAATTTTATTCTACACTTAATGGTAAAGGTATTTCTGACTCTGAATATCAACATGCTCTCGATGCATGGGATAAATTAGGATGCCAGACAATTGGTGACTATCACGACCAGTACTTGAAAGCTGACGTTTGTTTGCTAGCAGACATATTTGAAAGTTACCGTGAAAAGGGTTTGTTGCACTAGTCTTGACCCTGCTTGTTACATAACTAGTCCTGGCATGACATGGGATGCATTATTGAAATCCAGTAAGATATTTATAGATCTGTTGTCTGATCGTACGATGGGTGAAATGGTGGAACGTGGATTGAGGGGAGGCATTAGTATTACAGTGAACAATTACGCCAGAGCAAATAATAAATATCTGGACGGTCATGGTGACCTTGGCTATGACCCCTCAAGGTCATCTAATTATATTACGTACCTTGACGCTAACAATTTGTATGGCTGGGCAATGTGTGAGTTATTGCCCTTGAAAAACTTTTGTCTGCATGATTTGTCACAGTATGATGTAACAGAGTCAGGGTTAACAAACAATATTATGAATCTTGACTGAAACGACGCAAAGGGTTGGATCTTTGAAGTTGACCTAGAGTACCCACACCATCTACACGATTATCATAATGATTATCCTTAGCTGTTGAGAAAATGAGTATGACAGGGGGAAAAGAAGACACTAAACTTGTACCAAATCTGAATGACAAATTCAATTACGTTTGCCACTATCGTTTGTTACAGTTTTACATCAGACACGGGTTAGTACTAAAGAAAGTTCACAGAGGAATTCAATTTGATCAAAGTGCTTTTATGAAAGATTACATAATGAAGAACACAACACTGCGTGCCAGAGACGGCAACACTGCATTTGACAAAGACTTCTTTAAGCTTATGAACAATTCCTGTTTTGGCAAGACTATGGAAAATCCTCATCATCGCAAAGATGTGAGACTTGTCACAACTGAATCAGGTGCAATTAAACATACAGGTAAGCCACAGTACACAGGGTATAAAGAGTTTCATTCATCATTGTATGCTGTGTCACTCAAAAAAAGAAAAAGATTGTTAAACTGGACAAGCCAGTATTCATTGGTATGGCAATTCTTGAGTTGTCAAAACTGTTGATGCTTGAATTTTATTATGATTACTTCAAACCAAAATATCCTGAGTGTCGTCTGCTATACACTGACACTGACTCTATGATCATTGACGTGCCTACTAAAGACTTTTATGAAGACATGAAAACAGAGTTACACATGTATGACACGTCTGACTATCCTAAAGATCATCCACTGTACAGCACACAAAACAAAAAAGTGCCTGGAAAGTTTAAGGATGAACTGAATGGTGTGCCAATAGTTGAGTACGTTGGACTGAGATCAAAAATGTATTCTATACTGCACCAAAAGGGAAGTCAGTCGAAAGCCAAAGGAAAAAAAAAACAGCAATAAAAAATAAAGACATTCGTCATGAGCATTATAAACAAGTGTTAGATGGTGCATTAATGCCTGATTATCCAAACAAGTCACTGAGATCAAATAAACATAATCTTGAAATGATTCAAACACATAAGAAGCCACTTGCAGTTGGGGACATGAAACGTGTGTTTCACAGTAAAGAAAAAGCTTATGCGCCTGGACATTACAGGCTCAAGTTATCTGAAGAAATAGCTGATGAACTGGTTGAAGAATTAATTGATGAGTTAGTTACTGAAATGAGTAATGGTGTCTGGGGGAATAATCTGTAATTCTTCTCTGACAAATGCCCTCTGGGGTGCAGGCTCGTACAGGTAATATATTGACGCGTCAGGACCGGGGGACTATTTTTTATATATTATGAACGGACGTGGACCAGATGGGGTTGGTTGCCCTGCGCCTGACGTCATTTTCAGCCTCACCTGGTTGATATAAATATCTCACCTGTTTTGTAAATAAACTTGTGTCGGGTGCTGGGGTTGATCCTGTTTTTGGCTCTGTAATTGTTTTCAATTTAATAGCATCAGCAGGCTTAGGGTGCAAGCCTTGTCCTTCATTATTCATTGCTTTTATCACATGTGGTAATCTTTGTACCCATTCAGTATTACGCGTGTCATGCATGAGTTCCTTAGAATACTGGTAGCTTAAAAGTCTTTCTGATAACTGTTTGTTAAGGTTCTCTACTATTGCCTGTGATCTGTGCACACCTGGAATGCCACGTTTAACCAGTACGCCATGCTTCGCAAATAACTGGTTAACGGCACCTTTGAATTCTGATCCGTCATCAACTTGTACAAGTCTAGGGAATTTTAAAGGGCCTCGACTATATATCTTTGTTAATGCTGTAGCAACTGTACTGGCTGTTTTGTCAGATATGGGTTCAGCATCTTTGTACCTTGAAGCAATGTCAATGACAGTTAATGCGTACTTGTATCGTTTCTTTCTTATTGTATCATGTGGTAGGAATAGGAGGTCCATTTGATGTGTGTCATTTGGGGTAGTGTTTTCAAAATGAGGTCTTGTTATTTTTCTTGGAGCAGGGAGATATATCTGCCAAATTGCCTGTTTTTGTAACCATTGTTTGACTTGATTGAGTGTTATATCTCCGCCCACAGCGGCATGTAATTTTTTAATAGCTGTTTGTCCTTTCCAATATCCAATTGGGGAGTAATATATTTTTGATAGTTTATTTTCTACATTCATTTTTTCTAGCAATATAAAGTCCCGTAAAATAAACAAATGTCATTCCCACTAGAACAAAGATTATCTCCCTGTTTGTTTGTTGTGTGCTTGGTTGGTAATAGTCACTTAGTTTTGGTTTCGGGATAGACATGTCATTACCAGTGACAAGATAGTATTCACAAATTGCATCATCGACATTAGAAAATGTATGTTGTGCATGACCTTCAAGTCGGAGTTTTTCATTGATGAAATCAAGTTTCTCTATTCGCTGCTTTTCATAATCCTGTTGGGCTTGTGCTAGTTTCTCAGACGCTTCATTGTGACGTTTTATTTTTTGCTGCTGATTCCTCTCTACCCATTTTTGAAAAGAGATAGTTTGATCCACTGAAAGCAAGTGCATTGACCATGGCACCACCAATCATAATAGCTATAGTCGCCATATTTTTATTTACATAGAAACATTTTCTGGAATAATTCCTTGCTTAATGAAAAAGTCTTTTGTCGCAATTGACGCTGTAACAACTGCAATTAGCTTAGCACTGTCTCAAAGTCTAGTCTACTCAGATCAGCTGATTTCATTTTGAGTAGACTTTTTCCCAGCATAGAGTAAGCTATTGCTAGTCCGCTGATTATGGCAGAGTGATAGACAAGGTTCATTAAGTTCTTTGTGTCGCTCATTTTCTAAGGCAATAAAAATTAAAATAATATTTTATTCACTGCATATGAAATGGGTCAATGGCTTTGGATGTTACTGGTAATGTGGCGACTTCTGGTTTTGTTTTTGGAGTGTCTGATTTTTTGGACACTGTACGAGTCTGTGGTTTGTATTTTTTTGTATAATTGGTAACCTACATAACCAAATCCGACAACAAATCCGGCAATTATATATTTTGCTGTTTGAGGTTTGGGGTAAGGGTTAGACTGGGTTGTTTGTCTCTCACTTTGATGAGGGTGTGGTGGGGAAGAGGGTCCTGACAGTGTTGGCAGTGTTGGTCCTGACGGTATTGACACAGGTCCTGACGGTCTTGACGACGGGTCAGTTACATGAGCCTTTTCTGTTTGTGCTTGAAGCTGTAATTTTTTTTGGCTGTTATATTCAGCTAATTTTTTTCCAGCCTCTACCCTTCCTGGACTTTTAGTCTTAGTCACTGTTGGAACCTGTGTCAAAACAGGGTTCTGTTGTGGAGTCGTCTGGGTCTCGTCCATTTTCTTCTGCAGTAAAATTTATTTTTGAGAAATCAATATGGCTCCCAGTAACAAGTAAGGTTACCACAGGTGCAAGGTAATTTCCAAACTTGTTAAACATGACGCATGCTAATTTACCAATTGAACTTGAAACAATAGGATTGCTTTCAAGGTCGTGTGAAAGGCTGTCACTATCCACAGGTAGAAAGTGACTTACTGCTTTTGTGTATAAACATACAAGTGATTGACTCAAATCACGAGTCATTAGTGAAGCAATGTGGTTTTCATATTTAGAATGAAGTTTAAATAGCTCATCAGCAGTGAGAGATTCTATGTCTTCTGTCATGTATTGTTTTCCTAGATACGCTTTTGACTTCCCTGAAACAACTACAGACAAAAGACGCTGTTTTTTAGAGTCTAAGTCTTTGTTTTCTACAGCATTGATATCATTCAATAGAAGGAGTTAATCTTGGTTCATTTATATTGTAATTAAAAAAATTAAAACAAAAAACAAAACTGTAGGTAATTTTGAAATTTGTTATCAAGCAAAATCATGTTTTTGTAGAAAGTACATTAATAGTAACTTCATACGTTTACACCAGTCAGCTATGTAGTCAATAGTTTTTGAGTTTACCCCAGACAAGACTTGCCTGTCCTTTAGAAGCTATTATGTCTAACAGTAGGCTTATAAATGGCATGCTTCACAGATTAAGAGACCCTTGCCACTCTAACTAACTGAGACAAGAGTAACTAAAAACAACTGAATAGGTTGCATGTTGTCTTCACTTTTATTCAGTCCCCTGCACATACGCGACAATACCATACGCAACATAAGAAACATACATCATAGACCCCAAAAAGATGTAGTCAAACCTCCTCCACAAACAAACAAACACTAACACGAACATGAACACACACACGCACACAAACATTAACATATGGTGTGTGACGAAACAGCCTTTCCAGTGCAAACAGGTGCAGGTGACTTACTGTAGGTAAACAAGATGACAGCTTTCTATGTTACTGTACACTGAATTAAAATGACAGGTACGTAATAGCACATTTATACTGGCCTTTAAATCAGGCCTCTCTCTGTGTGAGGTGGATATGAGACATGTATGTTAAGGTAAAATGCGTCATTCATGTTACCTACAGCCATACCAAGGGTAACCACACAAACATTAGTAAGCAGACGACAGGCCCATTCAGTAAAAAAAAAAGAGCGACGACAGCCCATTGAGCTGAACAAAAGACATCACTTGAAAATTATGTCGGTAATAATATTCATAAATCTTTGAGCCCTCATGAGTTCGGCACTGAACTGAACTGTTAGTCTATGCGTTGCGTGTGGCAAATGATCACAGTCAAAACCCACAGTCTACTCGCAAAGAGACTTAAAGAGAACAGTATACCTGTGCTGAAAGGTAATATCTGCCTTGTTTAAGTCTGTGTACAATCAACATGAAAAAGCTGTAGTCTTGTTTGCCTACAGTGAGTCATGAACACCTGCATGTTTGCACCGAAATCAGTCTCGTCATAATTTTGAGCCTGAGCAAAAGCCTATGCATGCAAGGGTCCATGTGTAACATAGCTGAAATTGTATAGACTACAATAGCATTTTGAAAGAGTGTGTGGAGCGGCAGGGTGGATAAGTTAGCTAACTGGTTTGGAAATTGTAAACTGTTTGAGAAAAAAAAACAACACCTCTGTGAGTGTGATTTGTCATGGATGTTACCTTGTATAAACGGTGTGTATGTTGCAAGGTAGGACACTTACTGTTTTTGTTTATACATGTGTGTGTGTGAGTGTGTATATGTGTGTGTGTGTGTGTGTGTGTTAGTGCGTGTGTATTTGTAACGTGATGTTGTTAGTGTGTGTCAATGTGTATGTGTGTGAGTGTGTGAGTGTATGTGTGTGTGTGCGTGCGTGTGTGTGTGTATGTGTGTGTGTGTAAGGTTTACATTTAGTCAAGACTGACACAGCGGCCAATAATAGAATGGTGGAGTGTCACAAAAGGCATTGCTTTTTGTGCTGTCCCTACACGCATTCAACCTGACTGCATACCTGACTGCATTGACAATTTCAATAGGCCCTCTCTTGTCAAGCGTAGCATGAAAGAAATGGGGACAGTGTACTGAATTTTATGCATAAACGACTACAGTTAGAGGGTAGGCTAGCTAACAGAAAAATCGTGTTCCTCATAAATCGTCTCTGTCAGTATATATCACATGAAATGTTATTTTATGTAGATGGTGTGTGTGTGTGTGATTGTGTGTGTGTATGCGTGTGTGTGTGTGTGTGTGTGTGTGTGTGTGTGCGTGTGTGTTCTGAGTGTGTGTACGTATGTGTGTTTGGCTGTGTGTGTGTTTGGCTGTGTGTGTGTGTGTGTATGCGTTTTAGTATTTATGTGTGTGTTTGTGTGTGTGTGTGTGTGTACACCAGGTTTACGTCTCCTTGTACTGTGTGTAAACACTTTCCAGGTATACATTAAGACGGCAGTCACCTTTTCAGAAATTGTATTTGCAGTAAAATAATATTAAACAGGACCCGTCGGCCTGCTCACTACGAGAGAGCTAACAAAAAAAAAGTTGACTAATACTTGTAAAAGAAGGTTAGGCCTGGAGTCCGAGACTTGAGGATTTGATCTGTGTCCACTTATAAAAATCTAGGCTCGTGAGAATCATATTCTATGTAAAACCTCATATACTCGGCACAAGGCAGCCAGATAATGGAGGTTTTACTCTACAGTTGATTTTAACTTCCTGGTTCAGTGTTCGTTCAGTGTAAACACATTAGGGGTAACGGTGCTGTCAAGTCATAATCGCAAAAAGTGTTTGATTAGTGTGTGATTAGGTGTTCACAGAGACAATAGTTATAGAGAGAAGAAATAGGAGATTACAAATGTATCAAAGTCAATAAAGCCGCGCCGATCATGGTCGCTACTTTTTAAAAAAACAACAGGGTGATTATGTGATAATAGAGATGTAATAAGATGCCATAGATTTTATTATTAATAAAGGCGAGATTTAATGATGGGTGCAGCCTTATTGAAATTTGATTCTTTGTAATCTCCTATTCCTTCTCTCTTAAGGTGGGTTGGATAACAGTTTTAACGTGTTGCAGAACCAGACGCTCAAACGTTTTCATAATGACAGACATAAGGGCAACAGGCCTGTAATCGTTAAGGGAGGAAACTGTGGACTTTTTTGGGACCGAAATGATAACAGATTTTTTTAAAGCATATAAACAAGATGGCGCTCTGTGTTTGTTTTGTTGCTGTTGTCCGTCTTCTGTGTGAGTTGTTCCTCGCCGACTCGTCTACAGTATGACAGAGAGATATTGCTACTGTTTCGCGAGACTTTGGGTGAGTTTGGAGTAAGTTTTACACCAAAATTCAACATGTTTGACTGTGCCAACGACCTTTTTGTTCCATCAAAGCACGTGAGTAAACATGGTAGTCGTGGTGGCGCACTTGTCAGACTACGTCGGCGCAAATATAGACCTGCTTTGCCAAGCATGATCGTAGCAAATGTGCAATCGCTTCGTAATAACACTGATGAACTTCTATGCCTACTGGAGACAAAACATGAAATCAGAGACTGTTATGTGTTCTGTTTCTCTGAAACTTGGTTAGATACATCTATACTTGACTCTGCTGTAACACCCACAGGCTTCACTATCTTCAGGTCTGATCGCTGTCCTACTTTATCCAGCAAGGGCAGAGGGGATGGGGTGTGCTTTCTCGTGAATAACCAGTGTTCACGGACGTCAAAAGTACTGACCCAGTTCTGTTCCCCTGACCTAGAAACTCATACAATAAAGTGCCGTCCTTTTTACCTGCCGAGGGAGTTTTCGTCCATCCTCCTTACCGCTGTGTATATTCCTCCTCAAGCCAACACAACCACTGCCATTAGTTAGCTTTCTGACATTGCTACTGAGCATGAAAACTCAAGTCCAGACCGCGTTTCACTTGTCGCTGGTGATTTTAACAAAGCTAACATACGGAAAGAACTGCCAAAGTACGTTTAGCAAGTGACATGCGCTACGAGAGGTGACAATATTCTCGATCACTGCTATTTAACTATCAAGAACGCTTTCCTTTCAGTCGCACGCGCACCTCTTGGCAACTCTGATCATAACATGATCTACCTAATCCCGTCCTACAAGCAACAAATCAAGCGGGAAAAGCCCGTCAGGCGCACGGTGCGCAAATGGACGGATGCTGCGGCAGAGACACTTTGCGGCTGTTTTTAGGCTACGGACTGGGGCGTGTTCAGAGATGCAGCTTTGGACATTGATGTATACACAGAGAACGTGACAGATTACATCAAATTTTGTGAGAACCAGTGTATAACAACCAAACCTATCGTGCAGTATCCGAATATCAAGCCCTGGTTTCATGGTGCCATCAAACAAACAGTGAAAGCTAACGACGATGCATTTTTATCAGGTGACAAATATCAATACAAAAAGGCAAATTATGACTTACAGCGAACCATCAAAGCTGCTAAGCTGAGCTACCGTAGTAAGCTTGAAAATGATATGTCCACAAACAACACATGTGACTTATGGCAAGGCTTACAATCGGGCTTTCGTTTAAAGCACTCTTGTCATTCAGCACTAACACATTTAGTTGATAGATGGCTGACTGCGATGAATAGCGGTCAAATGACTGAGGCTGTCTATTTGGATCTCTCATAAGCTTTTGACCTCGTTAATCATGAGAGTTTAATTCAGGAGCTTGCTGCTTATCAGTTAAGTGCTGGCACCCTTGCGTTCCTTACGTCATACCTGCATGAGCGCACACAATATGTCCATGTGAATGGGACAAACTCACGTGAGGGGGTGATAGCGCAAGGATGACCACAAGGATCTATCCTTGGTCCATTATTGTTTTTTGTCTATATCAACGGCCTTCCACTACATATATCTGACCCCAATGTAACCTGCAGTCTCTTTGCAGACGACGAAACTCTTGACGTTTCACGATCAGATATATATTGTAAAACTAGATCTCTTCAGAGTAGTTTGAATGATGTTTCACAGTGGGGTCAAAATGAATCCATTGTACCGAATCCTTCCAAAATTAAACGTATGCTGATTACCACTAGACAAAAACACCAGCTGAACCCCCCCTCCATTAAAACTCTCATTTAATGGCCAGTCTGTTGAGCAAGTCAGGGAGCAGCGAGTGCTTGGAATCACCATAGATGAAAAGCTGTGCTGGCAGAATCATATTGCTAATGTTTGTAAAACAATATAAAAAAATGTATACCTACTTTCTAAACTGAGATTTTTCACTGATGAATCCACCAGAAAAATGTTTTATTGTACTTGTATTCAGACACATTTGGATTATCCTTCTACTATCTGGGACGGGAGTAGTGATGCTAATTTTAAAAGACTCAACTCGCTCCACAGAAGGGCCATTAAACTAATTGTTGAGAGACCCACAGAATGCATTAGTACAGATGACAAATTCAAGTTGTAAGCTGTCTTGCCTCTTCACAAACTTTTTATCTATAATAAACTGGTATTTATGCGCAAAATCACCCTCTCAGAATCTCCTGCTTATCTCACAAATTTATTCCGTTTTGCCCATAGGTCCAGCCGAACACCAGGAAACAATATGCTAGTACCAATGCCCCGCTTGAATATTTACAAGTCATCTTTGTCCTATTCTGGAGCCAAATTATGGAATTCTGTTCCGGCAGATGTTAGAGCAGCGCCATCGGTTAGAACATTTAAAACCCAGCTGCTGAATTATCTCAGGAATACGTGAAATGATGTTAAGCGTAAACCACGTGACTATGGCTTTTCGTTTCTCACGTGACTATGGCTTTACGTTTTTAAAGTTGGTGTAGTAAACCTTCAATAGAGAGAGATACTAAGAGAGTACTAAGAATCAAATTTCAATAAGGCCGCACCGATCTATAAATCTCGCCTTTATTGAAATTAAAATCTGTGACGCACCATGGCCTCTCTATTATCACATAATCACCCTTTTGTTTTTTTTGAAAAAATGGCGACCATTATTAGTGCGGCCTTTTTGATTTTTGATACATTAGTACTCTCTTAGTATCTCTCTCTATAACTATTGTCTCTGACAACACTTAAACATGTACTGTTAATTTGTTTTAATGTTTATGAACTTTACCCTAAAGCTACTGGACCAGGAAGTATAATTCGATTACAGACTAAAATCCCCAGTAGCTGACTGCCTTGCACCGAGTATATGAGGTTTTACAGAGTCTAAGATCCTCACGAGCCTAGATTTTTATAAGTGGACACAGGTCAGATCCTCAAGAGTCTCGGACTCCAGGCATAACCCGTGTTTACAACTATTAGTCTACTTTTGTTTGTTAGCTCTCTCCTAGCGAGTATGTTGGCGGGTCTTATCTAATATTATTTTACTGCAGTACAATTTCTGAAACGGTGACTGTCCTCTTATGCATACTCGAAACACTGCCATTACAACTCAACCGTTTTATTATAAACAGTACTGACACACGCACATACACGCGCACGCGCACTCACGCACGCACACACGTCCCAACACACACGCACACACACACACACATACACACACACAAACACATGAATAAACATACACGTACACACACACACAAACACATGAACACACACACACACAAACACACACACATATACACACACACATACATATACACTAACACAGACACTAACACAGACACATACATACAGCCAACTGCTAACCGGTATGACAGAGCTGCCGCCATTGCTCAGCCGGATATTTTTGAAATTCCATGAATAGATTATAAGAACCGATCCGGTTTTTTCTGAGCTTGAAAAAGTTTATGCATATCTTAATGAGAGAAAAAAACCTGACTAGTCTATTTTATTTTAGCTCTTACTCAAGTTTGGTCGAAAAGGTTATGTTGTTTGGGGGTTTGTCTGCATCTTTTTTGCTCTATGGTGTATGGTGCGGCACCTGCCGCGTATGGTGCGGCACCTGCCGCGTATGGTGCGGCACCTGCCGCGTATGGTGCGGCACCTGCCGCGCATGGTGCGGCACCTGCCGCGCATGGTGCGGCACCTGCCGCGTATGGTGCGGCACCTGCCGCGTATGGTGCGGCACCTGCCGTGTATGGTGCGGCACCTGCCGCGTATGACATTGTAACCTATATGTTCCACTTGGCTCTCACATGGCCAGGGTGCTGATTTATAATTTACTGCAAAGTCAATAAATGACAGTACTGTGTCAGTTATGTTCGCTTTAAGGGACAGTGTCATGTACACTGTGAAGCATGGCATTCATAAACCCACCCAAATCATTTAATAGCCCAGCATGAATACAGCTGGAATACAGCAGGAAGGCAGCAGGAAAAAGCATGATTTTAGTGCATGCTGTTTTCATGCTGTGCCCCACTGTAACCACGCTTTATGCCTACTGGGACAGCCAAGGTCGTCCTGGGGGGGTAAACTCAAAAACTATTGACTACATTTGCTGAATGGTGCAAACGTATAAAGTTACTATTCAGTGTAATTTCCTAGACAACATGATTTTGCTTGATAACAATTTATTCTTTTGATTGTCTAATAAAAATGACAGATGGACAAACCCAAGTGTTTGATGTTACAGAATGCTTCAAAGATGTTAAGTGTTTTTATGACTTAAAAACACGTGTGTTTGGACCCAGCTTTAAACTCTCAACACCGTCAATAAGGATATACACGACATATAATGTTACTTTGGAATATTCAGATGGATTACCACGTTATGATTATGAGACTGTTGATCTTAAGACAAATGCTTTTAAAGTTTATAATGCTAACAGTGGCCACTTGCGTTGGTTTGAGGTACTGTGTGAAGACATATTTAATCAATTAAGAAAACTACATTGTTACATTGAAAGTGTTACGTTCAATAAAGTGATATTACACCTGCAGGACAAGACTTCAAGACAAACACCAGGAAAGTAGTTGACTTGTTTATCATAACTACAGATAATACAGTATTACATATGGTGTGACAATGGTAATATATTTTTTATTTTATTATTTTGTCGGACAAATAAAAATGACGGACAATTCTCAAAACCCTAGCCCATTAAACCCTGGCTCATCTGGTTTAAGAAATGTGTTTCACACAACAGACTTGCCTATATCCAATAGTAACAATGTCTATGAATCAATAGAAAACTCTTTTTCTGTCATACAACAAAATCACCTTACAGGCAGTGTTAAAATTCAGGTTGTTGCGAAAATAGAATTCACTAGAGTGGACGGTGAGGTGATTGTATTGTATATATCAACAAGACAACACACAGTTAACACAAGAAGAGAATTGGAGAACGTGTTTAGAGACAGACTATTACCTGACTTTCTACAAGCAATTGACAGTGCAAAAATGAAGGGGTCTGGCTGGCACGAAGGGCATGTGCATGAACTACAATTAAAGCAGTCAAGGTATCATCCTATACTAGGTAAAGCATGGTTGCCACTGCCAACAGAGGTTGCAAACAAAAAGGCTGTAGTTAACATACAGAACAATGACAATTTCTGTTTCATGTGGTGTGTGCTTGCTAAACTACACTTTGTAAAATCAAAACCAGAATGTGTATCAAACTACACCAAATTTGTAAACGAACTCAACTTCAGTGGCATTGAGTTCCCTGTTAAAATAGAGGACATAGACTTGTTTGAAAAACTAAATCCTGGTATATCTGTGAATGTGTTTGTGTGGGATAATGAATCTGAGAACAAGTTACAACCAATTAGAGTGTCCCCAATTGCCCCAACCTACGGTCAGTCAGAAGATAAACATGTTGACATGTTATTAATCGGAGATGACAATAACTTTCACTACACAATTATCAGGAATATGTCACGTCTAATTCATGGACATACAACAAAACACAATGGTAAACAGGAAGTTTGTAAAAAATGTTTACAAAGATTCTCCTCCATAAACGTAGCGCACAAACACATCCTACACTGCAGGTCAGCTGATGACATACAAACAGTACTTAAGTATCCAGATCCTGGTAGTCAAGTGTATTTTAAGAACTATGGGAATCAGCAAAAGCTGCCGTTTGTAGTGTACGCTGATTTCGAATCATTAGTTGTACCATATGAGGGTCCTGTTCCTGAGTCATTACCAAAGACTGTAAAGTTGAGTGACCAAGTGGTGTGTTCTTTTGGATACATTATTGTTAGGTCAGACGGTCTTCATTCAGAACCTGTTATCTACAGAGGTGAAAATGCAGCATGTCTGTTTTTAACAGAAATGAGACATCTGTATAGTCAGGTAGTACAATATCTCACAACATGTCAGATGCCTTTAGTGATGACAGAAGAAGACAAACTAAAATTTGATACAGCTGTGACGTGTTGGATTTGTGAACAGCCTTTAGGGGGTGATAAAGTTCGTGACCATGATCACATAACTGGGCATTACAGAGGTGCTGCACATAACAATTGTAACTTATTATTAAAAACAGATCCTAAGACATATAAGTTACCAATCTTTTTTCACAATCTCAAAGGATATGATTCACACATTATCATGCAGGCTGTGGATGAGTCTTACCAAAAAATTAGTTGCATTGCCCAGACAACTGAGAAATACTTAACTTTTAGGTTAGACAAATTAGCATTTTATGACTCCATGCAACATTTATATTTAGGATTGGCTAGTCTGGCAGAAGGACTGACTGAGTTTCCAATAACGAGTAAATATTTTGAGCCAGACTTGGTTAAAAAAGGTGTGTATCCGTATGAGTACATTGATCACTGGGTTGTGTTTGAAGAAACAAGACTGCCACCAAAAGAAAAAATTTATTCTACACTAACTGGCAAAGGTATTTCTGACTCTGAATATCAACATGCACTTAATGCGTGGGATAAATTAGGGTGTCAGACAATTGGTGACTACCGCGATCAGTACTTGAAAGCTGACGTTTGTTTGCTAGCAGACGTATTTGAAAGTTACCGTGAAAAGGGTTTGTTACACTACAGTCTTGACCCGGTTTGTTACATAACTAGTCCTGGCATGACGTGGGATGCATTCTTGAAATCCAGTAAGATATTTATAGACCTGTTGTCTGATCGTACGATGGGTGAAATGGTAGAACGTGGATTGAGGGGAGGCATTAGTATTGCAGCGAACAACTATGCAAAGGCAAATAATAAATATCTTGATGACCTTGACTTTGACCCCTCGAGGTCAAGGTCATTCATTACGTACCTTGACGCTAATAACCTTTACGGGTTCGCGATGTGTGAGTTATTGCCCTTGAAAAACTTTTGTCTGCATGATTTGTCACAGTATGATGTAACAGACATAACAAACTATATTATGACACATGACTGAAACTACGCGAAGGGTTGGATCTTTGAAGTAGACCTTGAGTACCCACACCATCTACATGATTACCACAATGATTATCCATTAGCTGTTGAGAAAATGAGTATGACAGGGAAAAAAGAAGACACCAAACTTGTGCCAAATTTAAATGACAAATTCAATTATGTTTGTCACTACCGCTTGTTACAGTTTTACATCAGACACGGGTTAGTACTAAAGAAAGTACATAGAGGAATTCAATTTGATCAGAGTGCTTTCATGAAAGATTACATAATGAAGAACACAACATTGCGTGCAAGGGACGGCAACACTGCATTTGACAAAGACTTCTTTAAGCTTATGAACAATGCCTGTTTTGGCAAGACAATGGAAAATCCTCATCACAGAAAAGATGTGAGACTGGTCACAACTGAATTGGGTGCAATTAAACTTACAGGTAAGCCTCAGTACACAGGGTATAAAGAATTTCATTCATCATTATATGCAGTGTCACTCAAAAAAAAAAAAGATTGTCAAACTGGACAAGCCAGTATTCATTGGTATGGCAATTCTTGAGTTGTCAAAACTGGTGATGCTTGAATTTTATTATGATTACTTTAAACCAAAATATCCTGACTGCCGTCTGTTATACACTGACACTGACTCTATGATCATTGATGTGTGTACTGAAGACTTTTATGAAGACATGAAAACAGAACTACACATGTATGACACATCTGACTACCCTAAAGACCATCCACTGTTCAGCACACAAAACAAAAAAGTGCCTGGTAAGTTTAAGGATGAACTAAATGGTGTGCCAATAGTTGAGTACGTTGGACTGAGATCAAAAATGTATTCTATACTGCACCAGAAGGGTAGTCAGTCAAAAGCCAAAGGTATCAAGAAAACAGCGATAAAAAATAAAGACATTCGTCATGAACATTACAAGCAAGTGTTAGATGGTGCATTAATGCCTGATTATCCAAACAAGTCACTGAGATCAAACAAACATAATCTTGAAATGATTCAAACACATAAGAAGTCACTTGCAATAGGGGATACAAAACGAGTGTTTTTTAGTAAGGAAAAAGCTTATGCACCTGGTCATTACAGGCTCAAGTTATCTGAAGAAATAGCAGATGAACTGGCTGATAAATTAATTGACAACATAGTTACTGAAATGAGTAATGGTGTCTGGGGGAATAATCTGTAATTCTTCTCTGACAAATGCCCTCTGGGGCGCAGGGTCATACAGGTAATATATTGTTGCGTCTGAGCCGGGAATTATTTTTTTTTATATTATGAACGGATGTTGACCAGATGGGGTCTGTCGCTCTGCGCTTTATGTCATTTTCAGCTTCACCTGGTTGATATAAATATCTCACCTGTTTAGTAAATAAACTTGTGTCTGGAGGTGGGGTTGGTCCTGTTTTTGGCTCTGTAATTGTTTTCAATTTAATAGCGTCAGCAGGCTTTGGGTGCCCTTCATTGTTCATTGCTTTTATCACATGTGGTAATCTCTTTACCCACTCAGTGTTACGGGTGTCATGCATGAGTTCCTTAGAATACTGGTAACTGAAAAGTCTTTCTGATAACTGTTTGTTAAAGTTTTCTACAATTGCCTGTGATCTGTGCACACCTGGAATACCGCGTCTGACCAGTACGCCATGCTTTGCAAATAACTGATTGACAGCACCTTTGAATTCTGATCCGTCATCAACTTGAACAAGTCTGGGGTATCTTAAAGGACCTCGACCATGACCATATATTTTTGTTAATGCTGTAGCAACAGTGGTAGCAGTTTTGTCAGATATGGGTTCAGCGTCTTTGTACCTTGAAGCAATGTCTACAACAGTTAATGCATACTTGTATCGTTTCTTTCTTATTGTGTCATGTGGTAAGAACAAAAGGTCCATTTGGTGTGTGTCATTAGGTGTTGTGTTCTCAAAATGAGGCCTTGTTATTTTTCTTGGAGCAGGGAGATATATCTGCCAAATTGCCTGTCTCTGTAACCATTGCTTGACCTGATTGAGTGTTATATCTCCGCCCACAGCGGCATGTAATTTTTCAATAGCTGTTTGCCCTTTCCAATAACCTGATGGTGAGTAATATATTTTTGATAGTTTATTTTCTACCCCGGGGTTCATTTCTTCTAGCAATATAAAGTCCAGTAAAATAAACAAATGTCATTCCCACTAGAACAAAGATTATCTCTCCGTTTCTTTGTTCTGTACTCGGTTTGTAATAGTCACTTAGTTTTGGTTTCGGGATAGACATGTCTTCACCTGTGACAAGATAGTATTCATGGATTGCTTCGTCTGTATTTGAAAACGTATGTTGTGCATGACCCTCTAGTCTAAGTCTGTCATTGATAAAATCCAGTTTCTCAATTCTTTGCTTCTCATAATCCTGCTGGGCTTGAGCAAGTTTCTCAGACGCTTCATTGTGACGTTTCATTTCTTCTGCAGATTCTTCTCTACCCATTTTTGAAAAGAGATAATTAGACCCACTGAATGCCAATGCATTAACCATGGCCCCACCAATCATAATAGCTATCGTCGCCATATTATTTTTATTTACATAGAAACATTTTCGGGAATAATTCCCTGCTTAACGAGAAGGTCTTTTGTCACAATTGACGCTGTAACGACTGCAATTAGCTTAGCACTGTCTTCAAAGTCAAGTCTACTGAGGTCTGCTGATTTCATTTTGAGTAGACTTTTTCCCAGCATAGAATAAGCTACTGCTAATCCACTTATCACAGCAGAGTGATAGACAAGGTTCATTATGTTCTTTGTGTCGCTCATTTTCTAATACAAGAAAAATTAAAATAATATTTTTATTAGTGCATGATAAATGGGTCAACGGCTTTGGGTATTGTTGGTAATGTGGCGACTTCTGGTTTTGTTTTTGGAGTGTCTAATTTTTTGGACACTGTACGAGTCTGTGGTTTGTATTTTTTATATAATTGATAACCTACGTAACCAAATCCGACAACAAATCCGGCAATTATATATTTTGTTGTTTGAGGTTCGGGGTCAGGGTCAGACTTAGTTGTATGTCTCTCACTTTGATGAGGGTGTGATGGTAGTGTCGGTGTTGACGCCTGGTCAGTCACATGAGCCTTTTCTGTTTGCGCTTGAAGCTGTAATTTTTTTTGCCTGTTCCATTCGGCTAATTTTTTCCCCGCCTCAATGCGGCCTGGACTTTTAGCCTTAGTCACAGTTTGAACCTGTGTCAAAACTGGACAGGGGTTCAGTTGTGGAGTCATCTGGGTTTCGTCCATTTTCTTCTGCAGTAAAATTTATTTTTGAGAAATCAATATGACTCCCAGTAACAAGAAGGGTTACGACAGGTGCAAGGTAATTTCCAAACTTGTAAACCATGACACATGCTAATTTGCCAATTGAACTTGAAACAATAGGGTTGCTTTCAAGGTCGTGTGATAGACTGTCACTATCCACAGGTAGAAAGTGACTCACTGCTTTTGTGTATAGGCATACAAGAGATCGACTCAAATCACGTGTCATTAGTGAAGCGATGTGGTTCTCATATTTCAAATGAAGCTTGATTAGCTCATCAGCGGTTAAAGATTCAATATCCTCTGTCATGTATTGTCTTCCTAGATAAGTCTTTGACTTGCCTGAGACAATCACAGACAAAAGACGCTGTTTTTTGGAGTCTAAGTCTTTGTTCTCAACAGCATTGATATCATTCAATAGAAGGATTTCATCAGGGTTCATTTATATTGTTATTTAAAAAAAAACAAAAATTAATTTACTAACCCATACCCTGTGGGCTGATCTGTCTTTAAAATGAGCTTTAGATGCTTAGTTGATTTCAGTTTATTTTTTACATCATCACGTTCATGCTTATTTTGAATGACGTCGTTTTCTCTGAGACAGTCTTCAAAGCTGTCACGGTCCTTACAGTAAAACAAACAGATAAACTTTAACTGTTCTCGAAAATCTTTCAGTACAGCATTATATTTCTGAGTGAGAATCCATACACTAACATTTGTGTGTCTGCCACTGAAGGCAAGTTCTGCTAAAGTGTTTCTCTTCTTGACAATGTCTTTCTCTGCAGAACAGTCATCAACTATGAACAACGTTGGCTGTCCTTCAAATTGCTTGTAAAAATATTGTAGGTATTCATTCAGTTTTTTCTCAGGGTCAACTAAGTATATGTTGCTGTCAGTCCAAATGAATAAACGGTTGTGATAAGCTTTGTTGTGTTTGATTGTTGGACAAAATATTACAATGTTTTCAAAATGGTGGATGTATCTTGTTTGTAATAAGTCAAGTACAAATTCAGTTTTACCACACCCTGTGGCACCACAAAACAATCCACAGTGTGGGTCGAGGGTCATTAAGCTCTGGTTCATTTTAATACACAATATAATTTTAATATATGTGTCCACTCAGTCTGTTTTCTGCAATATTGAGTTGTGCGTCATATATCAGGTACAAATATATGTTTATGGCTGCAGCAGTTTCAACCTTCTTTTGTATCTGAATTGTAATCCCATCACTACCATTCTCGACAGTTCGTCCTGACCCATGAAGATAGTCGTCATCTGTACTGCGAAGGTCTAACCACAGTGCATATTTGTCTGTCAGGTATTGTCCAAAGTTTTACACTGACCTGCGCAGCCTCATACAGAGCACCCCTGCAGACGACAAAGTCATCATCCTTGGCGACTTCAACGCCAGAGTGGGCCAGGACTCTGAAGCCTGGAAAGGAGTCCTCGGCAAGCATGGCGTGGGGAACTGCAATGACAATGGCCGCCTACTGTTGGAGTTATGTGCAGAGCAGCAACTGGTCATCACCAACACTACTTTTCAGCAAAAGGACAGTCGAAAGACCACCTGGATGCATCCTCGCTCCAAGCACTGGCACCTTATCGACTATGTCCTAGTGCGTCAGAGGGACCGCAGTGACGTCCTCCTCACCAGAGTGATGCCCAGCGCAGAGTGCCACACTGACCACCGCCTTGTCCGCTGCAAACTCAGGCTCCACTTCAAGCCAAAACCCAAGAAATGGGGGCCCCCCAAGAAAAAGCTTGATGTTGCGAGCCTTCAGCGTGACGACGTGAAAGCTGCCTTTCAGACAGATTTACAGCGCAGGCTCAAAGACACAGCGGACCCAGCAGACTCCTCCCCTGAAACACTTTGGGAAGAACTGAAAACTGCTATTGCAAAATCCTCTGCAGAAGTCTTGGGTTTCGCTAGAAAGAAGAATAAAGACTGGTTTGACGAAAACGATGTAGAGATCCAGGAACACCTAGCAAAAAAAAAGAGCCGCCCATCAGGCCCACCTAGCCCAGCCTTCCTGCCCTGTGAAGAAGTCTGCCTTCCGCCTCGTCTGCAGCAGTCTCCAGCGCAAGCTCAGAGATCTCCAGAATGAGTGGTGGACCAGACTTGCACAGAGGACCCAGCTTTGCGCAGACAATGGTGACTACAGGGGCTTCTACGAAGCATTGAAAGCAGTGTATGGCCCCAGGCACCTGGTACAAAGTCCCCTGCGAAGCGCGAATGGCCAGGCACTCCTCACAGATAATACCTCCATCTTGAACCGCTGGTCGGAATACTTTCAGAGCCTCTTCAGCGCTGAGCGCACTGTTCAAGAAGCAGTCGTCCTACAAATCCCACAGCTCCCAGTAAAAGTTGAATTGGACGAACCGCCCACCGCTGAAGAGACCCTCACAGCCATCCACCAGCTCAAGAGTGGCAAAGCAGCAGGCATTGATGGAATACCGCCAGAGATCTGGAAACATGGAGGCACAGCACTGCACAACAAGCTCCATGACCTCTTTCTCTGCTGCTGGGAGGAAGGAACACTACCAAAGGATCTCCGTGATGCAGTCGTTATCACCCTGTACAAGAACAAAGGTGAGAAGTCTGACTGTTCCAACTATCGGGGAATTACACTGCTGTCCATTGCTGGAAAAATCCTTGCAAGGCTGCTCCTGAATCGGCTGGTACCTGCCATCGCTGAAGACCAACTCCCAGAGGGCCAGTGTGGCTTCAGAGCAAACAGGAACACCACCGATATGGTCTTTGTGCTGAGACAGCTACAGGAGAAGTGCCGCGAGCAGAACAAAGGGCTGTACGTAACGTTTGTCGACCTAACAAAAGCGTTCGACACTGTGAGCAGGCAAGGCATGTGGCAGATCCTGGAGCGACTTGGCTGTCCCCCAAAGTTCCTCAACATGATTGTCCAGCTACACGAGGACCAGCAAGGTCAGGTCAGACTCAACAATGACCTCTCAGAACCATTCCCCATTCTCAACGGCGTAAAGCAGGGCTGCGTGCTGGCACCGACCCTCTTCACCATCTTTTTTAGCATGATGTTGAAGCAGGCCACAGTGGACCTCGATGATGACGATGCAGTGTACATCAGGTATCGTCTCGATGGCAGCCTGTTCAACCTCAGACGACTGCAGGCCCACACGAAAACCCTAGACCAACTGATCCGTGAGCTGCTTTTTGCTGATGATGCTGCCCTCGTTGCACACACAGAGAGAGCCCTGCAGCGCATCACGTCCTGCTTCGCAGACGCTGCCCAGCTCTTTGGACTCGAGGTCAGTCTGAAAAAGACAGAGGTCCTCCATCAGCCGGCACCCAAGACAGTGTATCGCCCTCCTCACATCACCATCGGCGAGTCTGAACTAAAGTCAGTGCACCAGTTTACTTACCTTGGCTGCATTATCAGGTCGGACGCCAAGCTGGACAAGGAGCTTGACAGCAGGCTGGCAAAAGCGAACAGCGCTTTCGGGCGACTTTTCAAGCGGGTGTGGCACAATCAACAGCTGAAAACAGGCACCAAGATCAGCGTGTACAGAGCTGTGGTCCTCACCACCCTGCTGTATGGTTCCGAGTCCTGGGCCCTCTACCGCAGCCAACTACGACTCCTCGAACGCTTCCACCAGCGCTGCCTGCGTACCATCCTGGGCATTCACTGGAGTGACTATGTCACCAATGTCGAGGTCCTTGAACAGGCTGAAACCGTGAGCATCGAGGCTTTGCTGCTGCGGACACAGCTCCGCTGGGCGGGGCATGTCTCCAGGATGGAGGATCATCGCCTACCAAAGATCACCCTGTTCGGCGAGCTTGCTACTGGACACCGTGACAGAGGGGCACCAAAGAAGAGATACAAAGACTGTCTCAAGAAGTCACTTAGTGCCTGCCAAATCGACCACCACCAGTGGTCTTCGCTTGCTGTGGACCGTGACACCTGGCGCTCCACTATTTACAAGGCAGCTGTCTCCTTTGAGGACTCTCGCAGAGCTAGCCTTAAGGACAAGCGGCTCAGGAGAAAGAACAGAGATGCCGCAACTCAGAACTCTGGCCATACCTTCCCCTGCAGCCACTGCGGTCGAACCTGCCTGTCCCGGATTGGCCTCCGCAGCCACGAACAAGCCTGCAGACGTCGTGGGCAACTCCTATAAAATCTTCGTTCGCGAAGTCCAGCCAAGATTGTCCAATCCTAACGTCATACAGATGTAGATCTTTACACGCAATGTTTGCTGGTTTATCTCTAATCCTTCCTCCTGCAAAATACTTTGTGATCTCATCGTAGTGCTGGTATGGTAACATTCCAGACGCGTACACTTGATTAGGGCGGCCTTCGATTGTACAGGAAAAATGTGTAATCTTAGGATTGTAGAATTTTTCTGAATCCCGTTTATATGGATCTGCTGGTTCAACAAACAACATAAGAATACCTTTCAGTAACCTGGCAGGTGTGTTTAAGTTTATGTTCCACATTGGGTCACTTTTGTCTTTATGCATTAAACTGTGTCTAATCACCCTGTCATAATAAATTGGCAGTCTTAACTGGTACTGATTTTGAATAAGTCTGGCTAATTCAGTGTGTGTGACAATTTCATATTCCAAGGAAATGTTAGAGATCTTGTATGTTGCACTAAGATCAGATGATTTAATAACTTTAGAGTAGTAATTGAAGGTTAGTTCAAAACTCAGACGGTCATTCAGTGCTCCTTGATAATAAGGCAGATGAGCTGTGAGGATTTCAAACTCAAGTGGAATGTAAAACCTGGTTCCATATGTTTCTGCTATAATAACTTCCTTGTCTGCCCCAGAAGTTGTTTTGTCTCCAGCATTGATTCGAAGTTTACAAACATTAACAGACTGTATGCCTTGATAAATACGGTCTTCTCGTTCTTCTCTTGTGAGCCAAAGATCCTTGTAACAGTAAAACACATCTGAGTCATCAAGACTAAACACTTCCTGCCCTTCAAGTTTTACTTTAATAGTTTTAACAATTGCTCTGCCAAGATTGTTAACTAGTGTTCTGTTCACATCTGCGTCTGATGATAGTTCAATATTAAATGCTAGGCGTGCAGTGCCAAGAACAATAACGTCACTGGGACCTAGGTTTGGAAACTTGACTGTAAGTGTTTGGTTCTGGTCTATGGTACTAGGATTGTTTGTGATGACGATTGTTTGACAAATGCCCTTAACACCCAGAGGCTCACGTAGTTTTCTGTATGGGTCTAACTTTGATCCGTAAGACTGTGTCATTTTTATTATGCACAATAAAAAATAATAAATTAATAAAACAATGGCAGCAGGAGGATTTAATCATGAAGATTTTGAAATGGATGTCATGGATGCCTCAGATACCAGTATCACAGATATGACTGGAATGGTAACTACTTCTAGTATGTATCACGAACTGTTAAAAGACAAAGTAAACTCATTTTATGACAGTGTTGGTGCACACCCAGAGGTAATAGATCCTAATCAGTTTGAATACGAAAAAGGACATTTATTTGTAAATACAGACAGAGGGAAAATAAATCTAACATATAAAAATAATCCTTCTAAGTTTAGAGCTTTAAGTACAATTAAAGGTGAAGTCGGTGGTAACTCTGGGTTGGCAAGGTACCTTGGTATTGGAGGGTCTCCTGTACCCCCAAGACTTGTTAGTGTTCTTCACGACACGCAAACAAAGTTGCCAACAGGGCAAGAGATTGAAATGGCACCAGTAACAAGCCTACCAGAAATAACAAACACAGTGATACAAGAAACTTCATTTACTGAAGGGCAATTAAATGATGCTATGAAAACAATAGATGACCCACCTTTGTCAATGAGGGAGATTATGGGGTTAGATAAATCACTGCAGTCAATAAGAGGTGAGATGGTTAATAATGTTGCCAAGCTAGGTGAACTTGATAAACACATAGAACGAGAAAAAGAGAAACTGGCTACAGCAGACAATGGGAATCTTGACACAGAAATGAAAGAAAGAATTCAACACAGATTAAATGATTTGCAGATAGAAAGATCAGGAAGGTTAGAAGCGATTAGTATTGGGAGACAAAAGCTGAAAACACAGGTCAACAGGATTAGGGAAACTATTCAGAAAATACTTCACGAAGACACAACTCTGGCTGAGAGACTTAAAACACTTTTCAGAGAACAGGGTATTACAATTGCCAGTTTAATTACTGCTCTTGGATTTATTATCAGTACTGTTGTGTTGGCTGTCTCCGGTGCTGGTGGACCTGGTGGTAGTCCAACACCGCCAGCCCCGGCACCTCCACCAGCCCCCACAGATCCAAAAGATTTACAGTCATGGGTAAAAAAAACAGTTGTCTCACATTTCAGACCTGCTTAAGAAATTGGCGCTGAAAGCAATGGACGCTTTGCCTGGCATAATTGGCACTGTTGTCAGTTGGTTGATTAGTACTGCAGCGAAGGCAGTAGGGTTTATGGCTGAACATGTTTGGGTCTTTTTGGTTACAGTAGGAGGGTTAATGGTGGGTTATTTAATGAAACAGATAAAGAAGTAATACTCCTAGTCCAGTGAGGCCTATTACCAATGCTGTTCTCTCTGACTCATGTGTGTCAAGGGTTGGTGATGGTGTTGGTGTTGGTGTCTGTTGTACTGGTGTTACTGTCTGTATGGGTGCCTGTGCCAGGGCCGGGGCTGGGGCCGGGGCCGGGGCCGGGGGTGTTACCGTCTGTAATGGTTTTAACAACTGTACATGTGTGGTTGTGGCCCCCAAGTTTACAGATTGATTGAGACCTAATTTCTGGTCACGACCTGCAACAATTATTTCATTATTATAATTTGTTATTGTACCCATTTGGAGTTGAAGGTCAGATGGTAACATGTATAACCCAGTGCCAACTACAAAGTCAACTTTCGATCTGGCATATCTGAGTACGTCTTGGTAGCTTTGTATGCTTGATGGGAGATCTACTGTTGAATTAATTGAATCTTCTAGATTAGCGAGAAACTGTTTTTGTGCTTCAAATTTTCCACTTTCATTCAAAATATTTGATTTTGTTAATGATTGTGCACCTAGGATACACCAGACATATGTTCTGATAGACTCATTTACGCGCTCGACTCCTGCTTGAGTAAACCCGTCACTCTTGTCTAAGATAAATGTAGTCCAGGCATTAGACTGTTTCTGTTCTATTGAGCCTAACCAGACTTCAGATTTTGATGAGAATGAAGTGTAACCAGGGTAGTAATCTTGAGGATATTGTCTGTGACTCAAATCATAATATAATGTACCCATATAATTGTGATCATCAAGTTTTTGTGTAAAGTCATACTTGGAGCTGATGTTAAATTCATTACAGATGCGTTCAAACGCTTTCATATCCATGGGGTTGTTAAACCTGTTGAAACTGGATTCAGTTGGTAGAGGGGTATGGAGTTCTGACAGTATACGTCTAAGCTGGTAATAAGTGTGAAAACGATACACAGACCTAATCAGTTTGTTTGAGTGATTCAAATGGTCTGTGAATGAAACACCACAGCCTGTAGTAGAACATAGTATAGCAAAGTTGAGTTGGTTTTGAAACATCTGTAGTGGACTTGAAGACCACTTTCTTGCAGTAGAGTCGTCTGTTATTGGAGGGTTTAGGTAATGGTCAAATGGATTGGGTACTTTCACTTGAAATAAATCTTGTTCAGACACAGATATGTCAAGCTGGTTTAGTTGAATTATTTTCTGTTCATAAGTAGGTGCAACATTATATTTGGCATCTATATTAAATTGAAATGCGTTTGTTGTGGTAATGATTGGTGATTTAAATTCCATCCTTTTTATATGAGATAATAAAAATGTTTATTACCTTAACAAATCTTGATACAAGCAAACCAGTGTGTTTAACTTATGGGATTGATAATCGTGATGGTAGCAAGGCTGTAGCTATCCATGAAATGTTCTATACAGTAAAATGGTTTAATGTTACAAATGATACAGATTATTATATAGATGGATCTTTTACTGCTGATTTAAAGAGAGTTAATGCTTTACGAGCTGGGTATTATGACTTTTGTCCTTAAGGCTAGCTCTGCGAGAGTCCTCAAAGGAGACAGCTGCCTTGTAAATAGTGGAGCGCCAGGTGTCACGGTCCACAGCAAGCGAAGACCACTGGTGGTGGTCGATTTGGCAGGCACTAAGTGACTTCTTGAGACAGTCTTTGTATCTCTTCTTTGGTGCCCCTCTGTCACGGTGTCCAGTAGCAAGCTCGCCGAACAGGGTGATCTTTGGTAGGCGATGATCCTCCATCCTGGAGACATGCCCCGCCCAGCGGAGCTGTGTCCGCAGCAGCAAAGCCTCGATGCTCACGGTTTCAGCCTGTTCAAGGACCTCGACATTGGTGACATAGTCACTCCAGTGAATGCCCAGGATGGTACGCAGGCAGCGCTGGTGGAAGCGTTCGAGGAGTCGTAGTTGGTTGCGGTAGAGGGCCCAGGACTCGGAACCATACAGCAGGGTGGTGAGGACCACAGCTCTGTACACGCTGATCTTGGTGCCTGTTTTCAGCTGTTGATTGTGCCACACCCGCTTGAAAAGTCGCCCGAAAGCGCTGTTCGCTTTTGCCAGCCTGCTGTCAAGCTCCTTGTCCAGCTTGGCGTCCGACGTGATAATGCAGCCAAGGTAAGTAAACTGGTGCACTGACTTTAGTTCAGACTCGCCGATGGTGATGTGAGGAGGGCGATACACTGTCTTGGGTGCCGGCTGATGGAGGACCTCTGTCTTTTTCAGACTGACCTCGAGTCCAAAGAGCTGGGCAGCGTCTGCGAAGCAGGACGTGATGCGCTGCAGGGCTCTCTCTGTGTGTGCAACGAGGGCAGCATCATCAGCAAAAAGCAGCTCACGGATCAGTTGGTCTAGGGTTTTCGTGTGGGCCTGCAGTCGTCTGAGGTTGAACAGGCTGCCATCGAGACGATACCTGATGTACACTGCATCGTCATCATCGAGGTCCACTGTGGCCTGCTTCAACATCATGCTAAAAAAGATGGTGAAGAGGGTCGGTGCCAGCACGCAGCCCTGCTTTACGCCGTTGAGAATGGGGAATGGTTCTGAGAGGTCATTGTTGAGTCTGACCTGACCTTGCTGGTCCTCGTGTAGCTGGACAATCATGTTGAGGAACTTTGGGGGACAGCCAAGTCGCTCCAGGATCTGCCACATGCCTTGCCTGCTCACAGTGTCGAACGGTTTTGTTAGGTCGACAAACGTTACGTACAGCCCTTTGTTCTGCTCGCGGCACTTCTCCTGTAGCTGTCTCAGCACAAAGACCATATCGGTGGTGCTCCTGTTTGCTCTGAAGCCACACTGGCCCTCTGGGAGTTGGTCTTCAGCGATGGCAGGTACCAGCCGATTCAGGAGCAGCCTTGCAAGGATTTTTCCAGCAATGGACAGCAGTGTAATTCCCCGATAGTTGGAACAGTCAGACTTCTCACCTTTGTTCTTGTACAGGGTGATAACGACTGCATCACGGAGATCCTTTGGTAGTGTTCCTTCCTCCCAGCAGCAGAGAAAGAGGTCATGGAGCTTGTTGTGCAGTGCTGTGCCTCCATGTTTCCAGATCTCTGGCGGTATTCCATCAATGCCTGCTGCTTTGCCACTCTTGAGCTGGTGGATGGGGCGGTCCGTGGCGCAGTGGTTAAGGCGCCTGCCACCAATGCCAAAGGTGCGCGGTTCGATACCGGGTTCCGGCGTTGGACTTTTCTCCTCTGGTAAGTGTCACCGTTAATTCGGGCGGACCGTCGGGGGTTCTTTCTCCGGGTACTCCGGTTCTTCCACCCCCCACACTTTGGTACCGGTTTCAGGCCACTTTACAAATTTCAAATACAAGGCGATCAAAAATCTCTGTAACTTCAGTAGCTGACTGGCCCTTCGTTTGTCTTGTACTGTGTTTGTCTTAAATGGCGTAAATCCGTGTCTGTTTCGTGAGTGTGTGTGTTGGGTTTCAGGCGCGGCGCTTTGAGTCGATTTCCCCAAAATTGAGAAAAAGCGCCTATATAATAACGGTATTATTATTATTATTATTATGATGGCTGTGAGGGTCTCTTCAGCGGTGGGCGGTTCGTCCAATTCAACTTTTACTGGGAGCTGTGGGATTTGTAGGACGACTGCTTCTTGAACAGTGCGCTCAGCGCTGAAGAGGCTCTGAAAGTATTCCGACCAGCGGTTCAAGATGGAGGTATTATCTGTGAGGAGTGCCTGGCCATTCGCGCTTCGCAGGGGACTTTGTACCAGGTGCCTGGGGCCATACACTGCTTTCAATGCTTCGTAGAAGCCCCTGTAGTCACCATTGTCTGCGCAAAGCTGGGTCCTCTGTGCAAGTCTGGTCCACCACTCATTCTGGAGATCTCTGAGCTTGCGCTGGAGACTGCTGCAGACGAGGCGGAAGGCAGACTTCTTCACAGGGCAGGAAGGCTGGGCTAGGTGGGCCTGATGGGCGGCTCTTTTTTTTTGCTAGGTGTTCCTGGATCTCTACATCGTTTTCGTCAAACCAGTCTTTATTCTTCTTTCTAGCGAAACCCAAGACTTCTGCAGAGGATTTTGCAATAGCAGTTTTCAGTTCTTCCCAAAGTGTTTCAGGGGAGGAGTCTGCTGGGTCCGCTGTGTCTTTGAGCCTGCGCTGTAAATCTATAGAAAAACATGTCCACAGGCACCTGAGTCACTTCCTGGAGACACATAACTTGATTTATCCGTTGCAGTCAGGCTTCAGACCCCGCCACTCTTGTCACACGGCTCTGTCTCATCTGACCAATACCTGGCTAACTTCAATAAACAACGCTGAAATGACCGGTGCGGTATTTTTAGATTTTTCTAAAGCTTTTGACTTAGTCAACCATGAACTGTTGCTGCAGAAGCTGTTGGCATACCACATAGACACAGATTCCGCTGCCTTCTTTAAATCTTATCTAAGCAATAGATCTCAGTATGTTTTTGTCAACGGTAAGCGTTCCTCAGAAGGTATCATTAAGCATGGAGTACCCCAAGGGTCCAGGCCCTCTCTTGTTTTCAATTTTTATTAATGACTTGCCTTTGTGTATCTCACAATCAAATGTGCGATGCAATTTGTTTGCAGATGATGCTACTCTCAACGTGTCGTCGGCAAAAATATCTACAATTAATTCTTCTTTGCAACATAGTCTATTAGACGTCTCAAATTGGTGCCGAGACAACTACATGATACTTAACCCATCTAAAACAGAGTGCATGCTAATCACTACACGTCAAAAGCACCAGCTAAACCCACCGCCACTTAGCCTTTCCCTTAAATGTCAGCCGATTAAACAAGTTAAGGAGCGCCGGCTGTTAGGCGTCATTATAGACGATCAATTGACATGGCATGCGCATGTAAACAGTGTGTGCAAAATTGTGTCCAGAAATCTATTTCTCCTTTCAAAACTTAAAGAGGTTTAATTCCCTCCACCGGAGGGCAGCCAAGCTAATCCTTCCTAATAGCAGAGACAGCACTGACGAGCGACTTAGGGCCCTTGACATGCTTCCGTTACGTAACCTCTTTCTGTTCAATAAGGGCGTGTTAATGTTTAAAGTCCGAAAATCCAAAACCCCGCGGTACGTCTCGGATTTGTTTAAGGATGCTAACACACCATACAAGACATCAAGGAACAAACTGTCAGTACCTAGGCCACGACTCGATATATTCAAAACTAGTCTGTCATACTCAGGGGCCAAACTGTGGAACTTGTTTCCGGCCAATATTACCGAAGCATCTTCATTGTCCACCTTCAAAGCAAGACTATTCCGGCACTTAATTGAGCCGCCGAACAAAGCGCACGCGACTACTGCGTTCTGAATAATGACTGTTATTAAACATGCAGTGTGTGGGCGCGTGTGTATGTGTGTGCGTGCATGTGTGAGGAACAGTGTGTGCGTGCATATTTATGCTGGTGTGTGCGTGCATGTGTGTGTGCGTGTGCGTGTGTGTATGTGTGTGCGTGCGTGCATCTTGCGTGCATGTATGTGTGTGTTGGGTTAGTCAGGAGGAAGTAAAACGTCTAGATAATCTTGACGTTTATGCTTACAGTTTTTGCGTTCAATGTACCGAATGTAGTCTTATCAGTGTGCAATGTATACTATATGTGTGTTTATTATGTAGTAGTATTTCATGTACTGTATGTAATGCATATTAGCCAGACTTGGGTTGGGACTGTGCTTCGTCTGACGCGGGCGTTGGTTGAAGGCCCCGGACATACATCACGATACCACCTTTGTCCCGGCCTTTAATCCAATGTGTGAGCCGTGGCGGGGTCTGACCTAACTCTGACTGATTTACGTACTTCCGTGTGGGTGCGTGCGCGCGTGTGTGGGTGAGTGTGTGCAAGCGCGTGTGTGTGCCGGCGTGCGTGTGTGTGTGTGCGCGTGTGTGTGTGTGTGCGCGTGTGTGTGTGCGTGTGTGTGTGTGTGTGTGTGTGTGTGTGCGTGCGTGTGTATTTTTATGTAGTTTGTAGCAAGGACAAGAATGAAAAAAGGTCTGCGCACCTATTCTTTTATCCTTGGAAAATAAAGTTTCATTTCATTTCTCTCTCGCTGTCTCTCTCTCTCTCTCTCTCTCTCTCTCTCTCTCTCTCTCTCTCTCTCTCTCTCTCTCTCTCTGTGTCTCTCTCTGGCATCACACATCTCTCTCTGGCCTCACACACACGCATTTACTTTTGCTCGCTCCTGCTCGCTTACACACACTCTTGTCTCTCGTGTTCAGTTTCTCTCCGAGTCTCTCTCTTATGATTTTTTCGTTGAAGTCATTTTTACTTTTTCCGCACATTTTTGTTCTTCCTTTTCTTTTCTTTTACGTCACCTCCATTTAGTTGCCACATTCCTTCTGCGAATGAAGATAAGTAGCGGTTAATCTCTCTGTTTGTTTGTCTATTTTCAAAATTTTTGACAAAGGGTATTTACCCGAAATATTAATAAATTGTGTTGTACCGGCTTTTCTAAGCGTGTTTCTTTCTCCGTTGGGTACTTCTTTGCATTTTACACGCTTGGCAGTCACCTTTTTGGTCTGGATTGGACGTAAATGATTGTGATGCTCTGCTTAAAATGTTCATTTAGATGTATGCTGATGATACTGTACTATGCTCTGAGTATGTAAAAGGGTTGCAGGCTGCCCTTGATGCACTGTTTGAATACTGCTGTAACTGGCACATTAACGTAAACATTGACAATACTGAAGTAGTTATCTTTTCAAAGGGTAAGATACGCAAAAAAACAACCTTCACTTTTAACGAAATAAATTTGTAAACTTGTGTGCACCCGGTGTTGGTGGGTGAATAAGGTTGGGGAAATAAGATGCCGAAGCAGAGGTCGCTTTGACGTACTTTATTTGTGGTTACAAAATAGGTTGAAAACAGCACCTGGGACAAATACAACAAAAGATATGAGAAATGGTGCCAAAAGGTTGCATCATTCAAATACCATATTCGCTCAATGAGCCAAATTATTAATTAGAGTCAGAACTAAGGCCGAAGCTTCAGGCTGCCACTAAATTGCAATGAAAACCCAAAAGATCATTGTGAAGCATCACACAATCATCAAAGATGCACATGATCAAACATACCACACAGCGTCATGATAATAAATGGCAACGAAACATGAAATCAGCATGCAAATCATGGCATTCAAAGCATCATGACCATTGTATAAACAAATCATATGAACGCTAACGGCAAAAGAACGTGTGGTGAAATGGGAAACGACTACAACACAACATAAATTAATATAATAGGCGCAACCACTTACCTCCCTAAATACAGAGTGTAACAGTTCTTTTCAGTCACCTTTATTACAGTCACGACGCAGACACAATCATATGCATCCAACGACACATATCGACAAACTAAGCATTCATGCACTCTCATCACTTACAAACACCTTACAAACATACACGTTTTATACTTCTGGTTTCGCAGTCGTACTCAGACTCCCGCTCATTCAAACAATGTGTACGCTAGAGATAGGGACACTTGCACACGCACAGTCATACTAGCATTCACACTGCGTCGTGCATAACATCCCTACTCAGACCTAGCTATACACACTGCGTCGTGCATAACATCCCTACTCAGACCTAGCTATACACACAACACAACATATCAAATACATTCCTTGGGCAAAATCAAGTGGGAAGGTATGTCACACATTTAAGTCAATAGTCACTCTCATTCAGTGCATCTAACACAGAACAAAGGAGGAGATAGGCAGAAAACTTAAGTGTAGGTTGGGGCCTGAAGCGACCATGACTTAGTGATGATGACGTTCCGACTCCGCCTAAAGAAGGTCAACAAGCAGGGTCCCACCAGAATCAAGTTTGACCTTGAGAAGCTGAAAGACCCAGAGGTAGCGGAAGCCTTCCAGGCAAAGATAGGCGGAAAATTTGCGCCACTGCTACTTCTAGGTGCAGAAGATACGGATGTGGACACATTGATCGACACATTTACCACTGCTGTAACCCAAACAGCCAGTGAGATCTTTGGAAAACACCGACAAGCAAAGAAACCTTGGGTTACAGCTGACATCTTTGCTCTATGTGACAAGCGACGAGAATTAAAGAAAAAGAAATCAGAGATAGAAGGAGCTAAACAATACAGGGAAATTAACCAGGATATCAAGAAACGCATGGAAAAGGCAAAGAATAAGTGGATTGAAGATCAGTGTAAACGCGTAGAAGAAAATCTGAACAAAAATAATAGCAAAAAAGAATACCAACTAGTGAAAGACCTGACCAGTGTTAAACAAGGACGCTCCTCGATCATTCAAGATAGTGAAGGGAACTGTCTTACGGAAGACCAAGACACACTGAAGAGATGGACAGAGTACTGCTCAGATTTGTACAACCACCGAGCTACCAGGCATACTTGTCAACCCACCCGTGACCAACAATGGCAACTATCCTATCCTCCGAGAAGAAGTAGAGGCTGCAGTGAAGTCGCTGAAAAGGGAAGGTAGCAGGAGCAGACAACATCCCTGCAGAGCTAGTCCAAGAAGGGGGAGAAGACATGATAAGCGCCTTACTAACAATCTGCAATAAGATCTGGCAGTCAGGGGATTGGCCCACACCATGGACCCAATCACTTATAATAACTCTCCTCCAAAAAGGCAACTTACATCAATGCCAGAATTATCGCACGATCAGTCGTATATGCCACCCAAGCAAAGTCATGTTAAAGATCTTACTGAACAGGCTGAAGCCACAGGCAGAGGAAATCATAGCTGAGGAACAGGCAGGCTTCAGACCAGGGCGCAGCACAACTGAGCAGATCTTCAACCTGAGAGTTCTATGTAAGAGGTACCTCCAGCACCAGCAAGACCTCAATCATGTCTTTGTGGATTTTAAGAAAGCGTTTGACAGGGTGTGGCATGTAGCCCTTTGGTCCACCATGAAGATATACAACATCAATGCCAACCTGATCAAAGTCATAGCAAACCTTTACAACAAGGCCACTAGCGCAGTCTGCTTCAACAGCAAAATAGGAAACTGGTTTAGGACTACAGTCCGAGTCAGACAAGGCTGCTTGCTCTCACCTACTTTTTTCAACATCTTCCTGGAAAGAATCATGACAGACGCTCTAAATGATCATGAAGGAACTGTCAGTATTGGAGGCAGAACAATGGCGAACTTGCGCTTTGCGGACGACATTGATGGCCTTGCAGGAACAGAGAAGGAGCTAGCTCAGCTGGTGGAAAAGCTGGACAGTACAGCCATTGCGTATGGGATGGAAATCAGTGCAGAGAAGACCAAACTGATGACCAATAACGCCAGTGGCATTGGCTCTGAAATCATGGTTGGATGCCAAAAACTGGAAACAGTTAAGAAATTCAAATACTTAGGAGCCATTGTGACAGATGAGGGATCAAAACCAGAAATACTGTCCAGGATTGCGCAGACAACAACAGCACTGACAAGATTGAAGACCATATGGAAGGACAGAAACATCACGCTCTGCTCCAAGATCAGACTGATGCGCTCCTTAGTCATCTCAGTGTTCTTGTATGCATGTGAGTCATGGACCCTCACAGCAGACCTTGAAAGGAAGATACAAGCCACTGAAATGAGATGTTTTCGAAGGCTGCTTGGCACTTCATACAGAGATCACATCACGAACGAGGAAGTGGGAAGCCATCGGGCCCTATGAAGACCTATTAGCCATTATGAAAAAACGCAAACTGAAGTGGTATGGGCATGTCACGCGTTCAGCAGGGCTTGCCAAAACAATCCTGCAAGTCACTGTGCAAGGAGGACGAAGGAGAGGAAGACAGAGGAAAAGACGGGTGGACAATATCTCAGAGTGGACACGACTGAGGCTGGACGATACGCTAAGAATGGCAGAGAACAGAGAGGAATGGAGGGAGCTGGTTGCCAAGTCATCAGTGGTGCCCCAACGGTCGGCAAGACTACGGGATATAGATAGATAGATTGGTTTGGGTCTACATGCATGTGCAAAAGTAATGACCTAAGTCTATGCATATATTCAACAATATAGACATAATGCAAACAGGCATCAACATGCAAAGCAAAGGAAACTCAATAGGCAAATCAAAAGTATACGTCAAGCGGTATAGACAAACAAATAGTTCAAACAGGGAGAGTGAAAAGGAAAGAGAAAGAATAATGCATCGCATAAGTAGCCCACAGGAAATACTGTGTGTTTTTTCCTGCGATCCCGAACCCAATGGCACCAGGCCATAGAATGCAGTATCACAGACCAACACAGCGTCACGATTATCAGATAGCACAATAGACAAGATAGTGTGTCAATCTGCGATTCCGGACCCCACGGCACCAGGCCATAAGATGCAAAATCCCAGTCCAGCACAGATGTCACACAACCAAGCACACAATATGCTCATGTGTCAATCTGCGATTCGGGACCCAACGACACCAGGCCGCAGGATGCAAAATCACAGAACAACACTACACTGGAATGAGTAATTGCGCTGGCCCTCCTGGGTCTTAAATACTGGCCGGCGAGCCGCAAAGAACGTCCCACGGCGTGGACCGAAAATTGGTTCCAAATGGACCGAAGGATGAGTAAATGTGTGTTTTTTAGGTACTACAAAAAGTGTCATAACTCAATAATTACTTAGTGCAAAGGCTTCGGGTTTGAAATATCGGACAGTAAAAATTGAATAGCGAACGACTAACGTAAACTATATTTTAGTGGGAGGTACTAGGAATTTATTATTTAATTTTAAAGTAGGCTAAATGAGCTCACTGACATTTGTACACGTAAGACAATCGCTAATTGAACTATGGTGGTCATAAAATCACTAAACACAAAGGTTAGGAATGAAAGGGAAATTTCATGATGAAACTGATGCAAGTTACGGATTCTCGATCGGAAAAAGCCATTTAAAAGTTAAAGAGGCTAGAACACAGACTAACTAAAACAGCCTTCGAAGTACTACAAAGTTACTAGCCGAGTGACTCTACAAGGCTGGGTTGCGGCCCCTGGCTAAGCGTGGCAGCGCCAAGGCTAAGGGACTCGGGTGGCCAGAGGGTAAAGGGAAAAAAATCATTACGTCTCAGCTGGAGAGACCGCGTCAGCCGGTTACACTACAAATATATTGGGCTGAAACCTAACTACAATAATAAATTTACAATTGCACAAAAAGAATTACATGTTAGTGCAACAAGGGCAATGTTTGCACTCCTTAACAAAAGCAAAAAGCTTATACTTCTACAGAAATACAAATTGAACCTTTTGACCGGCTAGTGTCACCAATACTGTTGTATGGTAGTGAAATATGGTGCCAATCTATGTCAGAGCTAGCCTCAAAACTACAGCTATGGTATTTTAAGATAGTGCTTGGGATAAGAAACTCTACATCCACCTTATTTATCTATGGGGAACTTGGAAAATTTCCTAAGGAATTACATGCCAAAGCAAGGATGCTGTGCTTTTGGTATAGGATTGTCACAAACAGTAATAAGTGCAAATTTTCGGTTGTAATGTGTAGATTTTTGCTGAAGTTGTTCGAGGAGGGAAAATTTGAGTCTGCTTTTATAAAGTCTGTCAAGATTAGCTTGGAAGAACTCGGCCTTCGTGGATTTTGGATTAATGAGAATAATTTAGATAATAGTTATACACGGTATAAAGAAAAGATTAAGCGTTGCCTCCAGGACCGGTATATTTAACACTGGTATGTTGATGTGGAGTCATCGGAATGTTGTTATATTATAGAATGTTCAAGACAAAGTTTGGTATGGAATACTACATTTGTAAATTGCCAGAAAACCTAGCAAA
Source organism: Semisulcospira habei (assembly GCA_036245525.1). NCBI lineage: Eukaryota > Metazoa > Mollusca > Gastropoda > Semisulcospiridae > Semisulcospira > Semisulcospira habei. The sequence continues at coordinate 67,963,069 of BTPG01000005.1, forward strand.
ATCAATGTTACACTTTAGAACACTCAATCACTCTCTACCTGTACAGTCACTCAGATACAGAGGGATTAGTAGGGAAAACAGAGTATGTGATAAATGTAACAGTGGGGACATTGGGGATGAATTTCATTATTTATTTTGCTGCCCTTACTTTGCTGAAAAGCGTAAACTGTGTTAAAACAAAATACTATTACAGCAGACCAAATGCAGTCAGATTTGAACAGCTATTTACTAGCAGCAGCAAAACTGTCCTTTTGAAATTAATTCATTTTATAAAGCTAATACTGAAGGAATTCTAACGTCCGAATTGGGTAGATATTTCATGTTCTCCTCCTCATACTCACACACTAGTGTGTAAATTCTGATGGCTTGCCAGATTATATACCACGTGAATGTACATTGGTGTTGTCTGGCGACTGATCAGAAGCACACAATATGTATTATAGTTCTTTTTTTGTTTCCGTTCCCCCCCCCCACCCCCCCTTTTTTTTTTTTTGGGGGGGGGGATGGGGGAGGGGGGGGCTGTTGTTGTTTGTTTGTTTTTTTGCGCTTACTAAAACCTGGTTGTTTAGCTTTAGTCATAATCGCTACCATGCTTTATCTTTAATGTACCCAACGTGATGCAGAAACTCTCATTTTCTAACTGTTACACACACACACACACACACACACACACACACACACACACACACACACACACACACATACACACACAAACACACACACACACAAACACACACACACACACACGCTTGCTTGCCCGCGCGCGCACACACACACACACACACGCACGCACGCAGACACACACACACACACAAACATAAGTAAACTGGATGACCTGATTACGATCTATGTATATATGTCAATCGTTTGTGCTGTTCTAAGTACATGTGTATCATTGGGGATATGTATGTATGTATATGTATATATATGATGTATGATATATAATGTGTATAATAATATGACGCTTTAGTCTCAGCCTAACTGTACCTCATTGTATTTATTTCTTGATAACAATTATGTATGCCGCTCATTTGTAATTTGTCACATGCGCCCTGCGGGCCCGAGATTAAAATAAACTGAAACTGAAACTGTGAAACGGGCTTTTTTTTGTCAACGTGTAACCTAGTACGAGAAAACAACCTTCGAGATTATCCCCGTAGGGAAAATATCCTAAAGTGTCAAGCTTGTCCGTCTGTACACAAATGCGGGCTCTAGTTGCTGCGCTGTCACACACACACACACACACACACACACACACACACACACACACACACACACACACACACACACACACACACACACACACACACACAGAGGTAGGTCAGACCCCGCTACGGCTCAAAAATTGGTTTAAGGGCCCGATGTATGTCCGGGGCCTTCAACCAACGTCCGCGTCAGACGAAGCACGGCCCCGACCTACGTCTGGCTAATATGCATTACACACGGTACATGAAAAACAACTACATAATAAACACATACATATACATTGCACACTGTAAAGACTACATCTAGTACATTGAACGCAAAACTGTAAGCGCAAGTACTCTCACACACACACACACACACACACACACACACACACACACACACACACACACACACCATCACACACACACATACACACAAACACACACACACACACACACACACACACACACACACACACATGGAGACAAAAGCCTCAGAGTGGGTTACCTACCATTTTATGTGAAAATGGGTTCGCATATTTCTATTTATTCTAGGGCTCTGGAATTGATGCAAATGTTTAGAACTCACCTTATAACTAAGCCTTATAATTTTAAAATAAAAGTCATTTTCTAGAAACAGAGACACTGGATGGAGAAAAAATAGGTTTCTACCAATAAAGTGGGTGCCTCCCACACAAAAACTGGCATTACAGTGAAAATGGGTGTCTTCAGAAAATTAGGCGTCTGTAATAAGGTCAAGTTCGTGGAATACTTCTTTTTCATATTCATTTTTTTTTCAACTTAATGTGTATGTATGCATTAACATTTTTTAACATTTTATTGTGCAAAATTTAATGAACACTGGCCTTTAGATTATGATTTTCACAGAGGAAATCTTTAAACATTACTACTACGTTTTGTCCTTCTGAAGCAAAACAGTTTTTCATGGCATTTATGTGAGAATCAAGATAATGTATTCTGGAAATTAAGAGACATTTTTTTATGTGCTCTAGAGTTTGAGACAAACAGCCACAGAGCAGTTTGAATATTAACCCTTATCATTCGGAATACAGTGTGTGTGCAACAAGTGTGATTAAAATAGTTCAAGGGTAGTGCCAGAATAGCTTGGCGCCTCTTTGCGCCAAGCTATTCTGGCACCACCCTTGAACTAAAGCCCTTGGTCTATGGCCTTATCTGTAAGTACTGTAATGCAGCTTGCATATGGCAGTGTACAATTTTGAAGCTTTTTGCCTCAGTATGAATAATTAAAAAAAAAAAACATAGTTCTTGTATAGCGCTGTTCTCCAGGAAACAGTGCACTCACTGTGCATGCACAACGGCACACCCTTTCTCTCAGACACACGCACAATTATACACTACTATAAACCACCCCATCCCTTCCCAACACCTTACATTCACTTCCTCTAGGATCAGAATACATGGCAGTCAGTCAACAGTTAGCTAAATATGATCTAAGTGTTAAATACCCGACAAAAAAGAAAAGTCTTTAAGTGAGCTTTGATACGGGTTAAAAAGTGTGGAAAAATACGAAAGATAGGAAAAGACTCAGAGGAAGAAACTAACACTAAAAATGACAAAACAGAACACTGACATTAATTAATTAACTGACAACATAAGAAATTACTTGAAACTTCAGCTGCCTTTATTAATCACATCAAATGTGCATACATATAAAAAACACAGTAATTGTTTGTAAACACTTCAAATCAAACAATCAAGAGCAGTCACACCTTTTTCTGGCAACTTTGTGATGAGGAAAACTAGTTCTTGCCTTCGGCACATAAAGGGTTTCAGCGACTTCTGTGCCTCTATTCATAAAATGGCCAGCCAGTTCCCTGGTTCAGGGCAGGTCCTGCCGCCAGTGGGTGAACACGGAGTTTGCAGCGCTGAGAGACATCGTCAACACCTTGACCGCTCAGTCTGGTCACGGTTACCGTCACCGCCCTCTTCAGTTGACAACAGCCTGTCAGTAACCGACACCCAGACCATCACCGTCATGGACGACACCGAGGGTTACACCTACAGCGACAGCGCCCTTAACCCCAATACCGGCGGTACTGGCACCACCAGCGACAGCGACAACAAGGCTAGTGCTGCCCCTACCTCCGACGTCGGCGGCACTGGTACCATCACCGACATCGACAGCGCCAACAGAGCTAGTGCTGCCCCTACGTCAGACGTCGGCGGCACTGGGACCATCAACACCAGCGACAACAGAGCTAGTGCTGCCCCTACGTCTGATGTCGGCGGCACTGGCACCATCAACACCAGCGACAGCGACAACAGAGCTTGTGCTGCCCCTACGTCAGACGGCGGCGGCAGTGGCACCATCAACACCAGCGACAACAGAGATAGTGCTGCCCCTACGTCAGACGTCGGCGGCACTGGGGCCATCAACACCAGCGACAGCGACAACAGAGCTAGTGCTGCCCCTACGTCAGACGTCGGCGGCACTGGCACCATCAACACCAGCGACAACAGAGATAGTGCTGCCCCTACGTCTGACGTCGGCGGCACTAGCACCATCAACACCAGCGACAACAGAGATAGTGCTGCCCTTAAGTCAGACGTCGGCGGCACTGGGGCCATCAACACCAGCGACAAAAGATCTAGTGCTGCCTCTACGTCTGACGTCGGCGGCACTAGCACCATTAACACCAGCGACAACAGAGCTAGTGCTGCCCCTAAGTCTGATGTCTGCGGCACTGGCACCATCAACACCAGCGACAGCGACAACAGAGCTTGTGCTGCCTCTACGTCAGACGTCGGCGGCACTGGCACCATCAACACCAGCGACAGCGACAACAGAGCTAGTGCTGCCCCTACGTCAGACGTCGGCGGCACTGGCATCATCACCACCACCGACTGCGACAACAGAGCTAGTGCTGCCCTTACGTCAGACGTCGGCGGCACTGGCACTATCACCACCAACGACAGCGACAACAGAGCTAGTGCTGCCCCTACGTCTGACGTCGGCGGCACTGGTACTATCACCACCAACGACAGCGACAACAGAGCTAGTGCTGATCCTACGTCAGACGTCGGCGGCACTGGCACTATCACCACCAACGACAGCTACAACAGACCTTGTGCTGTCCTACGTCAGACGTCGGAGGCACTGGCACAATCACCACCAACGACGACAGCGACAACAGAGATAGTGCTGTCCCTACGTCTAACGTCGGAGGCACTGGCACCATCACCGACAACGGCAACAGAGCTAGTGCTGCCGCTACGTCTGACGTCGGCGGCACTAGCACCATCACTGACAGCGACAACAGAGCTAGTGCTGCCCCTACGTCCGACGTCGGCGGCACTGGCACTACCATCACCACCACCTACGACAATTGCAACAACAGTACCCCCACCTCCGAAAACGGCGGCACCGGTGCTACCACTATCTCCACCATCGACAACAAAGCTAATGTTGTCCCTACCTCCGCCGTCGGCGGCGCTGGCACCATCACCAACGACAGCATCGACAACGATTGTGCTGCCATCACATCTGACGTCGGCGGCATTGGCACTCAGCCTCCCACCCCTGCTGATGTCAATGTTAATAAGTCTTCGTGCCAGACGGTCTACCCTGTTGTTCTCAACCCAGACCCCTGTTGTTCTCAACCCAGACCCCCTATTGTTCTCAACCCAGACCCCCTGGCCATGAAGCGCGTAATGGCAGAGATAGCTGCTCTCCGGTCAGCAGTTTGAGAGATCCGCCACGCCTACAACATTGAGGTGAATTCACTGCATACTGAAATTAGACGCCTTCGACAACGGATCACCCAGCTGGTGGGGGAGAAGGAGGGACAGAGGACCGGCATGAAAGGCATCAAGACTGAAGTCCTTTCTCCCCCCTTTAACACCCAGGCAAAGCAAGCTCCGGAAAAATCGCCTGTCACCACTACGTCTGAACCCCGCGTCCAGCTCACGACAACACTGCTATCCTGCAAACGCCCGAGCACAAGGAGCCGGCGCCAATACCCCGAAGCTGTCCAGGCGCTGACAAATCCACCGACCGTGCTGGGATTCCAGAGCTAAAACCTGTCACCCAGACGCTGCTTCTAGGTGACTGTCCTACGCGGTCTGCACGGAAAGCTAATGTCAGTCACTGGCACGGACAAGGCGCAGGTCGTGTCAGTGTCGGGCCTCGACAGAGCCGGCATCCTCCAGCGCCTTCACGATGCCGAACCCACGAATACAGTCACCACACGTTGGCATCAACGACTGTAAGCGTGGGTTCGTCAAGAAGGGCTGGAAGGATGTGATTTCTGCTGCCAGGCGAGTCTTCCCCAAGGCAGACATCTTCATTTCTTCCATCCTGCCCACGAACGAGCGTCAGCAACAAGACCCTTGCATCACTGACACCAATCTCTGCCTCAGGGAAACGTGCGCATGTCTCAAGGTCAACTTTGTTGACAATGACTGCGCCTTCTATACAAAAACCGGCGAGGTAAAGGGCGGCTGGTTCAGAGATGCCATCCACCCCAACAAGTGGGGCACCAGTGCACTCGCTGTGAACATCAAGCGTGCGTACTCTGGCCGCACCTCCAACAACGCAGCCCGGCCAGAACCGAATCATCCAAAGTCTCGCCGCCATGAACAGCTGCCCGGGTACGGTGACATACACGGCAAGTCTGGTGCCAGAGAAAACGAGCGTCCAAAAGACCGACGCTCTCAGCGCCCAGTCAGTCCCAGCCTTGCGCCTCGATTCCGACAGGAGCATGCTGTGGAAAAAGACTGCAGTCAAAAGAACCACAGTCAAACCGACTGCACGCCGCTAGTCACTCAACATAGCGGTGGATCAAAGGCCGGATCTGCTCCGGAACAGAAGTCACAGCGCCCCCCCCCCCCCCCATTCGGTTACTCCCCACCTCCATGCCCCCCCCCCTTCTTCGTGGCAGACGGCAGGCTGGTGTACCCGTACTCTAATCATTCCGTATTTCCCTATCCCCCAACACCGCCGCCCCCAGGAGTGCCCCAGCTTAGTGAAAGTGACTGCGCAGCCTTGTTTTCTCTGCTGCAGATATTCAGGCCACGCGCCGGACATTAGGACACGCGTCCCTAGACTGACAGCTTGTGTTAGACAGTCATAGGACACACCCCTCTTATTTGTCAGCGTGTGTTTCAGACAGGTATTTTTTTCCCAATAGTTTTCTCGCAGCCTTGCCAAAGTTCAGTTGTGCGTGTTTCGTGGATCTTTTTTTGACAATAATCCTTGAGCGTTTTGATTTAGAATTACATTTTCCACTTATAGTTAATTCGGTTTTCTTTTGCTCGTAGTTAGCTGTGTTTGATTTCAAAGTCGCAGTATATGTTATAAGTTATTGGTCGGAGGGGTTTGCTACACGAACCTTTGTAGGCCCGAGGGAGGTTAAAGGAATCATTGTACCCCGAAGGCCAAAGGCCTGAGGGGTACAATGATTCCTTTGACCTCCCGAAGGCCTACAAGGGTCCGTGCAGCGAACCCTTTCTCCCAATAACGTATTTGTTTTCATTCCTCCACTATTTTCGTAAAAGAAATCAAGCAGACATCTTCCGCCCTGGATCACGCCAGACATGACTGACGTCAAAGGAATATACATTTATACATAATATACATGCATATATATATATATATATATATATATATATATATATATATATATATATATATATATATATATATATATATATATATATATATATATATATATATATATATATATATATATATATATATATATGTATATATGTGTTACGTGTTGAGTCGTAGTCGTACTATGATATCACACCAGACGCACGCACGTAAGGTTCTTTTAAAGAAACTTCACTCAGCTGCAACCGTCACACGCGGCTTAAGGATGTAGACTACACTGGAGTAACAGTTCCAACAACACTTTATTTCAGCGATGCGATCTCCACACAATGCATTCCCAAATGCACCAACACTGATGCAATGTCTCCTCTGCAAAATGTCAACACTGGCGACACAATGTTTCTCATACAACGTACACCGCCGTTACGCTGCGTCTGTCACGATACGGGCCACGTACCTACGATAAACTGTGTGTCCTACAACTGACAATGCATGACAATGTACACACGTGCTTCATAGCACCATCTTTTATAGTAGAACAACTTTCCAGAAAAATCCAACGAATTCACACAACGCAACCAATCAGAACGGAACACGTAACTGAAACTCATAAATATTAATAATAAAAAAGAACTTTCTAGAATAAACTACAATAGTCTACAAAAATTTGACTGCTAATTTCAGGCCCCAAATCTTAGTATGTAATGACGTCACACAAGAGTATGGCAGACAGTTCACGACCTTTCATAATACAAACTGACTGGCTGCTAAATTCACGCCCACAGAAAACAAATATGACTAAGAATAGAGAGGCTCTACTACTGTGTTTCAAAATTTTGCCTACATTTTGACGTCACATGTAAGGTCACTGGACAGAGCGCGACTTCGCTCGAACATTCCAATCTATTCTAGATGAATCTACGCATTCCAAAAATCGACCGCTCTTCTCCGAGCGACATTGCTAGAAACTTCCGAACTAATCTTAGTGTATGATAACAAGGCCAATTCAGCTCTCTGCGCGAACGATAGAGAATCTTACTGAAAAGGTACGTGATTAGTAACCATGATAGCTCAAATAAATATCGGATCGTTTCCTACGATTAATGCACGCATGCTCTCACAGAACAACACAACCACAATCGTAACAATATATATATATATATATATATATATATATATATATATATATATATATATATATATATATATATATATATATATATATATATATATATATATATATATATATTTATATATATAAATATGTGTGTGTGTGTGTGTGTGTGTGTGTGTGTGTGTGTGTGTGTGTGTGTGTGTGTTTTCCTCCCTACGTCACACGACTAGTCACGTTAGCGCAAATCATACCATGTGACCGTGATATAAAAACCCCTGCAGCGAAAAATGGCGGACGTTTTGTAGCCCTCTCGATGACGCATCTTGGATGCGAGTTTTGTTCTATAAAAGATCACCAAAACGTTCTAAAATAAAAAAGTTGCATAGTGTTGTTTGAAACAACAAGCACTCAATACTGGAGACGGCAACATCATGAAATATTTTAAATTACGTCATCAGTCTATTACGTATACATGTAAAGGGTAGGCGGATAGCTTCAGACAGATCCCATGTCCTTGCCCACCTCTATGAACTCCTCCCCTCTGGCCGCAGACTCCGCACGCACAAAACTAGGACACTCAGACTACAGCACAGTTTCATCCCCAAATCCATCACTCTAAGCAATCTGTAGGTACATCGACGCATACCCAAACCTAACTCCTCCCCCTATCCCCCCTTTACCTGTGCAATCAGTAGGAATGGAGCTTGTTGATTTTAGAGAAGTGATTATATTGTGTTTTATTTGGTGGTGAACATGGACACACTGGGACTGTTGTTACCGAGTGTTTACCCACTAATTATTTTACTATGGTAGATTTTAATTACGCAGCTTGTGTAATAATGTGTATTAATGTATTGAGACGTTTGTATAATAAGTAGTGAGGGTTAGTATTATGTTGAAACACGCGTATTATGTATGCATGTGTAGAGGTGGGTGTGAATGTATAAGTGCCGCTCGGTTCAGTCCATAAAAGATGTTTGTGTGAGATGTGTAAGAGTTATGTGTAAAGATTTTGTAGTGTTTACTTTATATCCATTTGGAATTTGTAGCTGTGCAAGTGCAGGGAGAAAATGCTCATAATTATGCTATAATGTTTTCATGTCTTGTTTGTACTATTTGTTATAAATGTACCACAACCGAATTTCTCTTTTCGAGATAATAAAGTACTCTTATTCTTATATTCCTTTACTCAAACCAAGGGGAATCACAGCGCTGGACAGACAACAGTTAGATCCCCTGCCCCCGCCTATCAGGCACCCAATCGCCAGCCCACAGAGAAATACGCAGATATAGAATAAGACAATCATTTCCATTCCTGATAAGAATGGATCAGGTCTCTTATATAACCCATGTCTTTCTCCGGAACTTAGGAAGTAGGCAAGAGAAACATACATACACAAACATGAAGGTGCGCTACTATATGTGGTCGGGTAAATACCCTGATTTCCCACAGTAGATGCACAGAACATTACACAACAATGTAACGATACAAATTTTGCCTCGAGTTATACATGATACTCACAAACCAGATAGGTGAGGCTAGCGCTGGCAGAATTGTCAGTACTCAAACCAAGGGGAATCACAGCGCTGGACAGACAACAGTTAGATCCCCTGCCCCCGCCTATCAGGCACCCAATCGCCAGCCCACAGAGAAATACGCAGGTATAGAATAAGACAATCATTTCCATTCCTGATAAGAATGGATCAGGTCTCCTTTGACGTCAGTCATGTCTGGCGTAATCTAGTTCGCAAGATGTCTTCTTGATTTCTTTTACAAAAATAATGTAGAAATGAAAACAAACACGTTATTGGTCGGAGGGGTTCGCTGCACGGTCCCTTGTAGGCTTTCGGGAGGTTAAAGGAATCATTGTACACCTCAGGCCTTCGGGGTACAATGATTCCTTTGACCTCCCTCAGGCCTAGAAAGGTCCGTGTAGCGAACCCCTCTGACCAATAAGTAATAATGCTCTAAAGTACAAAGTTAATTAGTGTTGTTCGAAACAACAAGCACACTTAGTACTGGAGACGGCAACGTCATGATATTTTAAATTACGTCATAAGTCTATTATGTATAAATGTATATTCCTTTGATGTCAGTCATGTCTGGCGTGATTCAGGTCGCAAGATATCTTTTTGACTTCTTTTACGGAAATAGTGGAGGAATGAAAACAAATACGTTATTGGTTGGAGTTGTTCGCTGCACGGACCCTTGTAGGCCTTCGGGAGGTCAAAGGAACCATTGTACCCCTCATGCCTTCAGCCTTCGGGGTACAATGTTTCCTTTGACCCTCCTCAGGCCTACAAAGGTCCGTGTAGCAAACCCCTCTGACCAATAACTTATGTGCGATTATTATTTTATTAGCAGTTGGAAACTGTAGCATCGGGCGAGCGTGCCTAGGTGCACTTGGAAGTGTTTCTTTATTTTTTTTAATTCTTTCTACATAGTAGTCGAACTGTTTCTTTTTTTGTATCTGACATTACCAAGCAAGTCAAACTCGCAGCTGGACTCATTTTAATTTTGTTTTGTTGTTGTTGTTTTGTCTTTTCTTTTCTTTTCTTTTTGTTTTGTCGCTTTCTTATTCATATATATACACTGACATTATTTTTATCTGTTTAAAATATTATTGTCATTTATTATTTCTTACTTTTGTTCGGTTAGCGACATGCGAAAATATAACGTAAAAACTGCTCCACAACAACCTGAAGATTTGAGAATTGGCCACCTCAACATTTACCATTTAGTTAATAAGGTGCCAGATTTGTCTGTGTTTTTGGACACGCCCACACATTTTCATGTTTTTGGTGTCTCCGAGTCAAGGCTCAAAAGCACTATCAGGGATAACTCCATCTCAGTCCCAAACTTCTCAGTACTCCGCAGAGATGCCTCAAGCCCTCAGCACACTGGACTAGCAGTTATATATACATGATTCGATAACTAGTAATTTCAAACGACGACAGGACTTAGAGTCAGCCGAAGTTGAAAGTTTATGGGTTGAGGTGAAAACATATAAATCACCCCCAGTCCTGATTGGCTTTATTTATAGAAATCCAGCAGCCAGCTGGGACGTTTATGATGACTTCGTAGAAATGATGGATAAAGTTAATCAAAGTAAAGATAACATTGTTCTTCTGGGCGACTTTAACATTGACCTACTTAAGCCCAGATGGTACCATGCCGCATGGGCATCAAGAACAGCCTTATTTAGTTTAAAACATTTAGTTAAAACCCCCACTAGAACCACATCTACATCGTCAACCTTAATTGATCACATTTACGTGACAAATGATGATAAACTATCAAATGTACAGATGTCAGCAATATTAACCCAGTATGTTGTAATGTTTCCATGAAACTAGACAAGCAAAAAACTAAAAGACATAAAACTATAAAATATCGCTCCTTTTAAACACTTTAATAAAGACGAAATTCTGTCGGACCTGCACAATGCTCCGTTAAGTGAGGTTTATGATCACCAATCTCCTGACAGTGCCTTGTCCTGCTGGATGAATCTGTTTGTCAGTGTCCTCAATAAAAATGCGCCAATACTTGAAAAAAACGAGTTAAACATTCCACCCTACCACCCTGGTTAACAGCGGATATCAAGCAGACCATGTCAGTTAGAGACAAACTTAAAAAAGAGCAAAAATATGAAGAATACAAAAAAACAATGCAATCATGTCAAATATTTAGTTAGAGTGTCTAAGAATTATTTTTTCCAACAAATGATTCGAGACAAAAAGGACACGGCATCTGTTTGGGAAGCACTGAACGTTATAACGAAGGGTAAATCAGCACCCGAAATCCCATCTCACATGTCAATTGATATATTAAATAACCATTTCTTAGCGACAGCCGAAACACTGGCATTGTCAGCTGCAAATAACAGCAAACCATATGAAGTGCTGAGTTCTCTCAGAGAACACTCTAAAAAAAAAAACACAATTATATCAAATACTTTCACCATCCCTAATATTACAGTTGTGGAAGTCAGCAGATATATTTCTAGCATGCTGAACAAAACGTCTGCTGGCATTGATGGTATTGATAATAAAACCCTCAAAATCTCATTACCGTATACAATAGAATCACTAACATTTATTTTCAACCTCTGCACAAAGCAAGTACATTTCCAACCATTCTTAAAGAAGCAAAGGTAATCCCAAACCCTAAATCTAAAGATCTTGAAGATGTCAATAATTATCGTCCAATCTCCCTTCTGTCAGCTTTGTCAAAACCCCTTGAAAAGCACATTCAAAAACATCTCCTTGATTTTCTAGAAAAAGGTAAATTACTTAATATTCACCAGCCTGGTTTAGACCGAAACATTCTTGTCAGTCGGCACTGACACATATTGTAGACAGCTGGCTGGAAGCAATCAATAAAAGCCTGATGTCAGGAGCAGTTTTCTTAGACTTTAAAAAGGCGTTTGACCTTGTAGACCATGACATTCTCCTAAATAAGCTAACAGTTTATCACTTAAACGCAACCGTTATAGCATTCTTCCGATCATATCTTAAAGACAGAAAACAAAAGGTGTACGCCCTTGGAAGATACTCTAAACAAGGAAATGTAAACTACGGCGTCCCCCAGGGATCTATTTTGGGACCTCTTTTATTCATACTATTTATCAATGATCTACTGTTGCATATTACTAATTCTGACGTTAACTGTAATCTATTTGCTGACGATACGAGTCTTTATGTTTCTGGTTAAAAAACGACGGACATTAGCCATAGTTTACAACGCAGTCTCAATGAGGTATCTGACTGGTGTAGACAGAACTATATGGTTCTTCACCCAGCTAAAACAAAGAGTATCTTAATCACCATGCGACAAAAACATCAATGTCGACTGCAGCAATTACAATTACAATTAAACGCTGAACCTGTTGAACAAGTCACTGAGCGTAAATTCTTAGGAATACATGTTGATGAACAACTGTGCTGGGAGATCCATATTAATGCTGTTTGTTAGACCATTGCTAAAACACTTTCTTATTGTCCCAGCTTAGACATGAAACAGATATAGATACCCGTAAATTGTTTTTTCATGGCCATATAAAGTCTCACGTTGATTATGTCTCCACAGTGGCGGACGGCTGCAGCGATGTCCACATGAAGAGGTTAAATTCCATATATAACAGAGCTGTAAAATTGATAGATAGACGCCCCATCCCTACCACAGACAAATTTAGACACTTAAACATTCTCAGTCTGCATCAGCAACTTACTTTAAACAAATGCATCTTGATGCATTAGATACTGAATAATATGACACCCCAGTATCTAATCACTAAATTTATATCTCAGTGAGAACGTGTACAGACCTCAAGAAACATTACCTTACCCCTACCACTGCCAAGAATCGACCTTTTTAAAACTAATATGTCATTCTCTGGTCCATTTGCTTGGAATTCTATGCCTGCACACTTGAAAACTATAACCTCACCAGGAATTTTTAAAACAAAAGTTTATGATTACGTAATGAGTCAAACTTAGTACTTCTCAGGTACTGCAATATTTCCTGTATCTCATGTATTTCATGCATATGGTTGGTATGTGTGCGCGCGTGCATGTGTGTGTGTGCTTGTGTTTGTTTGTGCATGTGGGCGTATGTGTGTGGCATGCGCGTGCATGTGTGCATGTGGGCGTATGTGTGTGGCACGCGCGTGCATGTGTGCATGTGTGTGTGATGAGCTTTATTATTTTTCTGTATATAATGATGCTATTGGGTTTTGTATGTATATATACACGCAAACACACACACACACACACACACACACACACACACACACACACACACACACACATATATATATATATATATATATATATATGTGTGTGTGTGTGTGTGTGTGTGTGTGAGTGTGTGTGTGTGTGTCTGTGTGTGTGTGTGTGTGTATGTGTATGTATGATGTATGTATGTATGTATGTATGTATGTATGTATGTATGTATGTATGTATGTATGTATATATTATTATTTCCTCCTCTTTTTTATGCCGTAGATGTTAGCAACGGCAAGTTTGTAAAATGATTTGTTTTCTGTCAAAACTTTTTACCATTGGAAAAATAAAGTTTCATCATCATCATCATCATCTCTCTGTCTGGCTAATACCTAATGATAGAAGGCAGAGTCAACATCTAAAGGTATTGGAAGCATTAGCCTCTCAAGTCGTGCTGCGTCACCTCTTTTAGCGAACTGAAACTCTTCTGGTTTCTGACAGCAATGTTTTGAGTGTACAGAGATCAGCTTTCTTTGATAGAGCTCTTTGCAATGGCTACTGGCGAGAAGGTCTTCCACCTTACTACTTTTGGTGCGATACTCAGGAATCAAACATCCTGATTTCTTTTCAAGAATGGCAATGTTATGCATGTAACCACCCTCATCTTGTAGTCTGATCCATGCTTGACGTCTTTGCTTTGTCCCTTTTTTCATTGACAAAATTTTAGCAACTTTCTGCCTTATCTGCATGGGCATCTTGTACGTACGTGATCACTTTCAAGACAAGCTTGCTACAAAATTTGCACGCATGTGTCTTCTCCCATTTGTACTTTCCTTTCCCTCTCTGTGACACGTGCACACCTGTTTCTTCTGTAAGTGCTCTTTCCCCACCCCCAACGTCATGTTGCTTCTGAGTATCCACAGTCTCATTGCCACCCCCTAATTCACCAGGTTCCGCACAGTGCACCTTGCTGGTACTTGCTTCACTGACACCTCCTCAATCTGAACCTACCACTTTGAAATCTAATAAAGTAAATACAATACTGTATGTGTCAGAGTTCCCAGAGATTGATGGCGACACACAGTCTGAATCCTGTGAACTCGAGCCAGGAACAAACTCCTCGTCATCACTGTCCTTGTATGCCGATGAGCTTGCACTCTCAGGTCAATCCCAGGCTCCATTTTCCAAATGGAAAAAGAAAAAAAAAACCAAACAGCAGCATTAGGACAGAAATAGCACAATTTTGGTTTAAGGGGCCTTGTAGAAGAATAAAAAGAGTAATCCCGTGTATGAACGATTTACATATGTGTGACCTCGGTGACAAGGGCTGGCTTCTGCAGCAGCAAAATCCATGTTTTCTGAAAATGTAAGCATTTTTCACACATCTGTCAACCTCGCGTGACCCTTTGTGAGAGGTCACTTAAATTGGCATGTTTAGACAGGTCTTGCCACAAAGTATCCTTGGGCCAAGCTTGAAGAATGTGGCTTAATAGTCTTCGAGAAAATGCCACCTCAAAGTTTACCACGGACGACGGATGGACAGACGACCAGAGGCCAAGATCATAAACTCACTTTTGCTTCGCATGTGAGTCAATAAAATGGGGATGATCATAGAATCACTTACCAGTTTGTAATTGGGGGCATTCCCCTGCCATCTATGCACCCTCCTACCAGACGCACCCTCTCCTCCAGAGGCTGGGCTATCCTTCTGCTGCTCAGGCAGCTGCCTAATTTTGGGGGCCTTGGTCATGTGCCAGGAAGAGGCGTGCTTGTCCACTTCCATAGATCCCGATGCTTTTGGACATTCTGCTGCCATCTGATGCTGGGTGTGTGCAGAAAGTCCTGAGTGTGGCGAAAATAGTGCTGCAAACATGTCAAATGAAACCATATAAACTTGACATTTTGGATCAGATATACATAATTACTGCGGTATCTTTTTTGTGAATGTAATTTAATCAGACCATGTAAAACCCTTAGTAACTTTGATAAAAGACAACCATAAATTACTGAACCATCAGTTCACCTATCCACTCAACATACCTTGTACTATTACTATCACTGTGCTTGTGTAGGTTTAGCCCTATTTACACATCTGTGTATATATGTGCCTGTCTCTCTAGCTCTCTTTGTCTACATTCTCATGTCTGTGGACCGATCACTAACCCTTAGACATATCTGGCATAAATCTGAGACACTCTTGCTCTTGGCATGAACAGAGCACGTTCTTGGCACTGAAGAGGTTAAGAGTATCCTCACTCGCCCATCCCCCCTCCCATCCCCACCCCTCTATAAACAATAACTGCTAATACAGTAATAAGCGACACTTTGCACAACCCGAAAAAGCTGTTCGTGGAAGTCTGTTCTTAAAATCGCGAGACAGTTTTGCGTACGTTGATTTAAATACTTACTGAAATCTGCGGCATTTTCGTTTTGTTACGCATCATAGTGCATGTGTGAAGTTACTTTCGATCACAATCACACATGTCAGAAAAAAGCAACAAAATCGCGTGACAGATTGGCCTATTAATGATGTTATAGGACGAATTCCTTTCATTGAAGAAGAAAGCTTTTGCTAAAATCGTGGGGTTGTATTCTCTATTAGGAAACAAGAGAAGCAGACGACCGTAGCAGACGTCTTTTCTCGAAGCGGGTCAGTATCGGCTGACTGTGCAATTGTATTGGATTGGGAGCATCTAAGTTAAATAACTGCGCTGAATAAGTACACTTGGGCGTGCTCTTAAATGAAATGGGCATGAAATACTGTATAACATTTACCTTTGCAACTAAACAGTGGTTCGGGACGAAAGACAATGGTGGTTTGCCAAGTCAGCAAAAAGGTCAGGGGAAACAACTCATTTCATGTCACTGCGCAGTCGACCAATCAGGTATCAAGTTATTTATAGCTAAGCAAGGTGACGTCACACAGACACTGGCTTCCGTAACAACACACTGGCGGAGTGCGTTGGAAACACAAAACATTATGTAAAACACTCCAAATGGGGACATCATATTTTGATATTTTTTTCTGATTTTTTAATTAAAGATAATGCACAGAAAAACAAAAAAACAAACAAAAAACTCAGAAAAACGGGTGCCTGACTTGGTCACCCAGAATTTTACACACTCCAATTTTCCATATGGATGGTAAAGAAAGTCACCCATGTTAGGGGTTTTGTGCACACACAGACACACACACACACACACACACACACACACACACACACACACACACACACACAGACACACACACACACACACACACACACACACACACACACACACACACACACACACACACACACACACACACGGCGTTTGGAGCCAAACGTACGTTCTCTATCAAGGTTTGCATAGCTAGAGGTGACGTCATTTTTATCTTGCTAATCTTTGCCAGAGTTAGGGGACCTCACGCCCAGCACATCGTGTGCATTCTACGGAACGCGCTCCGACCAGCCCTATTTCAAAGTTTGCCGCATTTTCATGGGGGAGTGGGGGGGGGGGGGGAGGATTCGCCGCGTTACTCGTCTGTGAGAACATCTTACATTGTCTCACCCCCGCATAATTAATATCGAAAAGTGAAAACGTCCTGGTTGTTTCGTGAAACGTGAAAAGTATTTTTAGCACTATCTAATTACTACTTAGAAATGTTCAGTTCTTTCAGCCGATGAAAAAAGACTTCATCATCAATTTCCCTCGTAAAACGTGAATAACATTTTGGGGGATTCATGATTCACGAATCCCAAAATAATCGTAAGTGTGAACCCGTGATGTACTCCCCATGCCCGCCTAAGTCATAGTCAATGGTTCTATTCTGATAGTGGGAGGCCTTAGGATGGATATATGAGGGCATCCTGCACATCTTGTTAGAAACAACCCCCATGTTATATACTGCACGTTGAACATCAGGGATTCATTTGAGCTTGGGAACAACGCTGTCACTTAACCGGAAGTCGGCTCTGAAAATAGGTCACTGCAATATTTTTTTTAAATTAATTTTTGGGTGGTGGAATATTACTGTCTTTAAAAAAAGCAAATTATATAAACTAATGTTTGTTTATTCCTACATACTTAAAAATGACTAGCGATGTAATCAGTACCTGACAGCAAAAGTAATTTTTTACAAATTAACTGATTAGGTCACCGTGTCCTACATTTTATACATATTTTTGTTTGCACGGTTTCATACCCACAAAATGTCTTGAAATGTGCCTGTTTGTTGTGTACAGGCTATGGTTTTATTGGTGTAATGAACATTTACTTTATGATGCTCGAGTCTCGACAGAAGCGGATGCAGATGGGGAAGCGTTGTTATATTGAGGCTCACCAACACTGATCAGGAGTGAGGTGCATCTTGACATGAGTTGAAGTCTGTCATTATAACCATCTTCCCCTAACATAACCACCACTCGCCTCTCCAGTCCACAGACCACTTTCCACTCTGTCATGGTCACGACATCATCCACCCCCAGCACAACATCACGAATGGCAGGTACATCGTCATTCGACGATACCACCTTCACCGGCAGCCCATGTGCTCGGAGACGGGTGACCATTGGCAGGCTGTCGCGTGGTTTGGCACACAGGATAATGGTGTCACGGTACTGCAGGTCATGACCTGGCGACATATAAACAGCAACACCAATAACAGCAATAGCAGTAATAACCCAACGCTAAGATGAAGATGATGATAATGATGATGATGATGATGATGATAGGTGAATGAACACTGACGGCGCGTGAGTACTTCAAGTGACGTCATACCTGCCTGCCCCACTTTGAGTTCTTTCATTATGTCGGCAATGACGTCAGCGCAAAGTTCACAGTTTTCTGGAGAGCCATTTGCGTGACCAATCAATGGTGTGGGGGAACGACAACCAGGCTCGATGTGACGTATCTCCCTCAACGCGGGGCCTTCTGTTCGGACCGGGGCCGCGCTGCTGTAGCGGGGGACAGAGAGATCATCTATCCACTGTGATCTCATCACCTCTCTGTGGATGGAAGGCGGACACCTAACTTGTGTGGTGACTTTCTTCACACACAGACAGGATCGTGTGTGGTCATGCATCACTGCGGCGGCCCACAGATGTAGAGCCGGGACTCGTGCATCTAAGTTGTTGCAGAACTCGGCGAACCTGCCGATAGTGTTGTCCCAGACACTGTTACAGAGAATGCAGAGACAGACAGTCAGTGACTTTTATTAAAATTCTGGGCCAGTAAACCTGTTGTTTACATATGCCGAAAAACAAATTTTTCTGCAAATAATTTCAAAAATAATATCTTGTTATCTGTCAAACGTAAAGACATGATACGACCTGAAAAATAAGAGGTTAGGTACTTAAATGAGCTAATTAGTTAGGTAGTTAGTTAGAGGGGTTAACGCCGTGCAGGCGACAAAGGTCATCTCATGGCGTGAAAATAAGAAATAAATAAATATTTTTACTGACAAAATATCGCTTGTTTAAACTCAGGGCTTAGCAATTTTCCCATATTTATACACTCCTCTCCTTCTTCAGGGGGTATTGGTGGAGGAAGGGGAAGGGAGGGTTTGGGGGAGGTGAGATTAAACCGTGCTTCAGTTCACATGGTGGCTGAAAACGTTATGTGACCGTGCGACGAAATGATCCACAGATGCGGCACAGACAGCACGAGTTTATTGTCAGATGTGAATTGTGATAGCCATGCTTGTATCACAGCTCGTAGTCCAAGCGCGTACCAAGGTCTAGCGCACTGGTTCCTGCCTATCTGAATTTTGAGTTAGGCTCGCGGCGCAGCGCTAAATGACAGAATATTAAAAAGAAAGGTAAGAACCAAAAATGCTACCTTCCTGGCGCTCCTATGAATAAGCTGATGTAAAGGACTCTAGACAATGAGAGCAACTGCGGTGTGAAAGATTTCAGAGGTCCCGCCATATATATATATATATATATATATATATATATATATATATATATATATATATATATATATATATATATATATATATATATATATATATATATATATATATTATATATATATATATATATATATATATATATATATATATATATATATATAATATATAATGGTAACAAGAGAACGTTTACGTCGTTTGACAACAAAATGACGCCATATTCTTGTAGTATATATCTTCTCTAATGTCAAAAATGATAGGCAATCTTGTACCACCAACTGTTTTTCCCCTAGGCACTCTGCGGTGGAGATATATACATTCTTGCATCGGTGTTTAGGTGAGACTGAGAATCTGACTCGTGTCGTTTTAAATTATATCCTACGAGCGAAAGCGAGTAGGATAAGGGTTTAAGGTCACAAAAGTGTGATTCTCATTATCACCTAAACACCGATGTAAGATTCTATTTTTTACTAACCTTTCTTGTAGTGATCTGATGTGATTTTTCCTCGTCTCACGCTAACGACAACACAACCGTCATTGTGTCTTGGCAAGAACCTTGACGTAATTCACTTTGTAAACTTAAGTGACGTCAATACTTTGAAATGATGTAATTGCACGTCAGTTGAAAGTAGGTAAATTTTCAATATTGCGTGTGCCCGTACCTTTTTATTGACCAGACTTTTTGCAAGACAATTGTTGTGCTTTTGTGGCCATTTAAGCACCAGGTCTGCATCACACGTGTGTAACGCAGCTTTTCCGCTCAAAGGCGCAAATAAAGAGATGTGTAAGAAAAATACATCACATGTTCAAAATGAAGATTTATTTTTTGTTAAACGACGAAAACGATTCACATAAAGCAACTGATCCGCTCAAGTTGCAGTGTGTGCCATCAGATCTAGAGTGAACTTAGCCTTTCCGAGAGCCGTGAGGATCCAAAATATCGTATGCGTCACCGGACAGAATCGGGGTGACAGTCCTACAGCTAAAAAGATGACTGAAGAAATGCGAGTTTTAACGAGTATTTCAGCAATCGAACTGAGCAGAACAGAAGAGGCGAGGCGTCATTTAATTTCGTTTATGCGATTTTTTGGAGAGAGGTTTAACCTCAGTTAGCTAAGAATCGACACACTTTTTCGGTTCTAAGTAGTGCGGTGCCATAGTTGGTTCGCTCTTACTTTAATACCCCTTAAAAGTGACTGTTTGTTATGTGACATTTTAACGAAACGCCGGTCAGGAGTGCGGCGGAAATGGCACAACTTTTAACACCAGATGTGACTTGAGACAGCGTTGTAACACATGGTCGGGAAAAGCCGCCGTCGACTTGAATAAATTGCAGGAACTGGCGGAAACTGCAGCATCTTTGGTGGCTGCCACATAGTCACTTACTGTTGATGTGACGCTTACTGTTTGTGTGTTGTGCCCTGTCTTGTATCAGAACTGTTGATGTGACGCTTAGTTTTGTGTGGTGTGCCCTGTCTTGTATCAGCTGGTGGCGGGTCTTTTCTCCCTTTTGCTAGCCTAGAGGGAACAAAATCTGAACAAGTCCATCGCTGTAGAGATGTGTTGTCCAAACAGTGTTGTGTCAACTGGTGGCTGGTTTACCGATCACTATAGATATTTGTATCATACCGTGATCCTGGGCTGGAGGTCATTGTAGAGGGCAAAGTGCCCACCACGAGAGAGAGAGAGAGAGAGAGAGAGAGAGAGAGAGAGAGAGAGAGAGAGAGAGAGAGAGAGAGAGAGAGAGAGAGAGAGAGAGAGAGAGAGAGAGAGAGAGAGAGAGAGAGAGAGAGAGAATGGCAATGACAATGATTCTTTATTTTACAACGGTGAAAGTTTTGGTGAAATCATTTTTCGAACTTGCCGTTGCTAATCTACTTTATAATGCACAAATCACAAAATACTATCATTAAATTGGAAAAAAACTAAATATATAACTAACAAAAAATTGAAATATAAAGTTTTTAAAAAAGAAATCATTGAAAAAGTGGAAATAAACATAGAAAATCTCACACATACACACAATTGTAAAGGTATAAATCTTCATACATACATTCATAAACACAAGCACAAGCACAAAACACACACACACACACACACACACACACACACACACACACACACACACACACACACACACACACACACACAATACATGCAGCATTAGTATCTTGTATTAACTGAAGATATAACTGAATTGAAGAGTTAGAAAGGGGAAAATCGTACACTGCAAGTGCTGTGAAAATCTTACGATGCTGAGGTGAGGTACTTGAAGAGAGCGGTTTTAAAAGACGAAAGCGTTGTTGATGTTGTAACATGTTTGGGTAATGTGTTCCACGTGCTAGCACCTGAGAACGCTAAACTTGTCTTATAGAGATCGATTCTAGGTCGTGGCACAGTAATGGACTGCCTTGATCTGGAGTATGTTGATGCCGGGAGGGAAAACATTTTTTTAATATACTCGGGGAGTCTGTTATTCAACACTTTGAACATCGTTATTCCCTTATTGTATAATAAATGTTTTTTTCAAGGGAAGAATTTCTAAGGGTTTCAGTTTATTATCCGTTGTTGAGTTAGGGTCTGAAAGGATAAGCTTTGCGGCTCTACGATGAAGAGAGTTCAGTCTCTTTAACTGGACCTCGCTTGCGCCATCCCACACCGTAGAAGCATAATCTATATGTGACCTGATGTGGGCGTTGAAGAACAGTTTTCGTGTTTCTACATTAGCCATATGTTTTAACTTGGATAAAATAAACAGTTTCTTTGATATTGTCTTACATATATTACTAAGATGGCATTTCCATTTAAACTGGTTATCTACAGTAACGCCGAGAAGACGATGTTCCGTTACCTGGCTGATAGATTTGCCTTGAAGGGACAAGCTGAGTGAGAGAGTGCCGAGCTGGTGCTTTTGGCGGGTACTTACAACCATACATTCAGGCTTTGCAGGGATTAAGATCATGGAATTGTTACTGCACCAGCTGTTAATGTCCTGTAATGTGTTTTGTGGGCGCGTGTCAATTACTGACAAATCCTTATCGGGAGTGTGTATCGCAGCATCATCAGCGAACATATCGCATGCAACACTATCATCACTAATTGTGAGTGGAAGGTCGTTAATGAACAAACAGAATAAAAGATGGCCTAAAATAGAGCCCTGGGGCACGCCATGCTTTACTTTGCAGTGACTATAATATGTACCATTAAGGAGAACTTTTTGTCTTCTGTTTTCTGGGTAGGATTTGAAAAATACGGCTGCGCTTTTAGTATATAAAGATATTTTCTTTATAAGTATGTCATGGTTCATCATGTCAAAGGCTTTCCGGAAGTCTAAGAAAACTACACCTGTTAGTTTGGAATCATTAATAGATGATAACCAGGTATCTGCCATCCTTATCAAGGCAGTGTGACAGGAGTGGTTTGGTCTGAAGCCTGACTGCAGTGAATGGATGAGATTTTGGTTTTCTAAGTATTCAGATAGATGCTTATGGATGTGCCGCTCTAAAGGCTTCGACAAAACAGGTAATAGTGATATGGGGTGAAAGTTGTTGATTTCACTCAGATCTTTTGATTTTGGTAGGGGGATCACTTTTGCGTCTTTAAATGCGTCCGGAAAAGAGTTTTGGTTTATACAGAGATTGTAAATATATGTAATACTTTCGACGATATATGGAAGAGATATCTTGAGTATTTTTGAGCAGATCTAATCAGGCCCGGATGACTTTTTATTTTCCATCGAGGAAATTAATTTACCCACTTCGTGGACTGCTATAGGCGGTATTGTGAATGGTTCTTTGTCCGTATTTTCCCGGTTACAGTGGTGTACTAGCGCGTTTGGACAAACATACTCACATGAGTTAGTTCCTGTTGGGATTAACGATTCGGCTATAGAGGTAAAGTGGTCATTACACCTATTTGCAGTGAGGTGGGGTGATAAAGGCGCACTATTTTTATTTGTACCTCTAGTTACTAAATTAATGGCACGCCATACAGTAGATGAGTCTTTGCTTTGTTTAACTACTTTATCGAAAAGAGATCTCTTTGCATTTAAAACCATATATTTAACACGATTACGCTGTGTTTTGTATTCAGTAAACCGCTTCTCGCTTCTCAGCTGGTCTCTAATTTCCATTGCCTCAATCAGATCCGCAGTCAGCCATGGTGGAGCGGTAGCGTATTTCACTCTTTTGTGTCTCAGAGGCGCGTGTTTGTTCAGCACACCAAGAAAAATCCGGTACCAGGTATCTAATGCTTTATTTGGGTCACTATCGTTATACACGTCGATGAATCGTGCTGTGGCTAAATCAGCCAAGAAAACACTTTCATTAAAGTTTTTAAACGATCTGTAAGTTATGCAAGTGTGGACTTGCTTTTTTAGCTTTGGAAGTTTTGACAGAGAGAGAGAGAGAGAGAGAGAGAGAGAGAGAGAGAGAGAGAGAGAGAGAGAGAGAGAGAGAGAGAGAGAGAGAGAGAGAGAGAGAGAGAGAGAGAGAGAGAGAGAGAGATGAAATGAAATATGAAACTTTATTTTCCAAGGATAAAAGAACAGGTGAGGAGACCTGTTTTTATTCTTGTCCTTGCTACACACTACAAAACACAATAACGTATACAAAATCTCTCACCTTACTAACGCACCCACACACTCACGCGCACCCGTGAGCAAATGCCGCGTGCACAGGTTTGTGCCAAATTAGCTTGTAGCCTACAGGCGCCAAGCCAAGCCTGCACAACCCTCCCCTCCCCCCCCCCCCCCTACACACACACACACACAGCCAGCGCTCTCATACCCCAGTTATCATTACATATATCATGTACACATACATTGCTATCACTTAAACCTATACTACATCAAATTATTTTTTTAAATGTAAAGAGCAAGAGCAAAAAGAGAGAGAGAGAGAGAGAGAGAGAGAGAGAGAGAGAGAGAGAGAGAGAGAGAGAGAGAGAGAGAGAGAGAGAGAGAGAGAGAGAGAGAGAGAGAGAGAGAGAGAGATCTTACCGCCCACTAAAGGCTTCGTCAGCGATAGCGAAGAGCTCCCCGTCACGCGCGGCTGACGCCAGTTTCTCAACAGCGGCCTCCACGTCTCCCTTTTTGTCGTGAAAGTCGAAGAAATGGGTGTAGATCCGCGGACCGGGTGCTGATGTTGATGTGGAACCAGTCCTCAGAGTGTGCTGCAGATGATGTTGAATGAGCAAGGTGGCGGCACGACTGCTTCTGTGTGTACTCAACAAATGTACGTCCTTTCCTTCCTCCACCCACTGCATGCCCTTTAGGACGAGAATGACCGTTTTCCCCGTACCTGAATGGTCAGTGAAGGAAGGGCTAGATTATATAGATGTATGCAATAATGCCATTGTGGGTGTAATATTAATTTATGTTTTCTGAAAGTTGAATTCTCCATGCAAAGATTTGAATGCTAAAATTGCCAATAACATGGGTTAACGATGTAGTAAAACTGTTGCCGCTAGGGTTTCACGTGAAAGAAAAACAGAAGATAGTGGTAGAAAACCCTTTAAAATAGAAACAAATAACGACGTTTCGGATCAAAGATCCTTCCTCAGGTGACATGGAAACAAACGTAGAACAGAAAAGAACACGACAGAAAGAATAGACGTCATCCTGTATAGAGAGAATTTAGAATGACGTAAAAAAAAAAACAAAAAAAAAAAAAAAAAAAAAAAAAAAAAAAAAAAAAAAAAAAAAACACACACACGTACACATAATGACGCAAATACACATGCACAAAACACGTAGCACAAAACTTACGTCTATATACATACACGTCACTGCATACATTCGCATTCACTCGTGCCTGCTGCAGCTCGCGCACATGCACACACACACACACACACACACACACACACACACACACACACACACACACACACACACACACACACACACACACACACACACACACACACACACACACACATACACACACACTCAAAGGTAGCATCCAGTATCAACAGTGAGGTCAAGTCTGGCACCAACTACCCATCAGGCCGAGCATACATCCCTAGGGGCGAATGTTCAAGCCGCGCGGATGGTAAGTGCCAAGCCTGTCCGCGAAAAAGGATTCTGTCATTTTGCGGCGGATGAAGTGGGATGTATTTTGCCAAAGGATGCGTATGCTGAAATGTGTGAGGCTATGAGGAGGTTCGTTGAAATGACGTCCAACCTGGTTGTTGTATCCGAGGCGGATCGAACGAACATGCTCCTCGCTTGGCACTTACCATCCGCGCGGCTTGAACATTCGCCCCTAGGGATGTATGCTCGGCCTGATGGGTAGTTGGTGCCAGACTTGACCTCACTGTTGATACTGGATGCTACCTTTGAGTGTGTGTGTATGTCTGTGTGTGTGTGTGTGTGTGTGTGTGTGTGTGTGTGTGTGTGTGTGTGTGTGTGTGTGCATGTGCGCGAGCTGCAGCAGGCACGAGTGAATGCGAATGTATGCAGTGACGTGTATGTATATAGACGTAAGTTTTGTGCTACGTGTTTTGTGCATGTGTATTTGCGTCATTATGTGTACGTGTGTGTGTTTTTTTTTTTTTTTTTTTTTTTTTTTACGTCATTCTAAATTCTCTCTATACAGGATGACGTCTATTCTTTCTGTCGTGTTCTTTTCTGTTCTACGTTTGTTTCCATGTCACCTGAGGAAGGATCTTTGATCCGAAACGTCGTTATTTGTTTCTATTTTAAAGGGTTTTCTACCACTATCTTCTGTTTTTCTTTCATGGGTTAACGATGTTTGTTCTGAATTATCTACGACTTTCCCACTCAATCTTTCACAAGCCATGTGACGTAGGAACACGCAACAGTGAAATGACACGTTAACAGTCAAAAATTTAAATTCTGATTTTTCACAAAACTCGTGACGTACAGTGTCGTTACTGCCCATTTCACCTCTACATAAAAAGGAGAAAAATGTGTCATTTTATGACATACTTCAATAAAAGGAAAGTTGGTCCATTTGTGCAACATGATCAAAGACACGCCATGAACATTTACAAAGGAGGCATGAAATATTAACCTTCACTGCCTGTAAAAGGCCACTTTAAATATTGGCATTCACAGCAGTATTGTTATATATCAAAGCACTGTCGGTCGCCTCTATTAAAAAATATCCGATCGAGCTTTAATCCATAGTTGTATACTTTTAGGTTTATTTTCAAGTCTTAGGTTTTGGTTGATTATAATAACTTACCCGGCGGCCCCCAGATAAACACACGGGGCAGCCCGGGCATGCTGACAAGCTCCACTTGTTCTGGGTGGAGAGTCAGCATTGCCATTGTCAGTCCTGTCAGCGTCACGGCATCCGTTGTGGCCCGCAGTGGAAAGGTGCGACGCGGTGTGGCTACGGTAGGAACTTCCACTGACGTAGCTGGGCCACAGAACCTGAAAACAAAGAACTTCTGACATACGGTATCTCCAACATTGACATCACAGACTTTTCAAAACAAAATAATCACATGCATTTAGATACAAATAATACTTGAATCAAAGTAATATTTTTTACCGTTATGACACTGAAAAGCTTGCAGATATGTATTTTAACTCATTCGCGACGTACCGCATGGAGATACGCGGCCTTTGGCCGCGTATCTCCATGTGGTACGTCGCGAATGAGTTAACTAAAGACTGTTGCGACGTTTTAATTTAAAACATTAAAAATTAGTATATACTTTTACCTCCCGCCGTTAGAGGAAAGGCCTTTGTCGCCTGCTCGGCATTAGACCCTAATGACACTTTAACAGTCAAAAAAAAAAATTCTGATTTTTTTTCACAAAATCGTGACATACAGTGTAGCACAAAACACGGTATTAGACATACCGTTTTCCACAAGATACTGAATGTGACATACAGTGTCCTAAAATAATACGACAGTGACCACTTCAGCAATTTCCATATAAAATCTTTTTTTATCTGGACAATAAAGTTTTTGAATCTTGAATCTTGAATCTTGAACAGTAGCCTATTTGTCATAAGAATTGCAGTTCTAATCACTACTAGGACTGAATATAGTTTGCAAACAGTAGCACATGCTCAACACTTATGGTTAATATCAGACTTTCGTGTTGTTTCTTCTTATATTTTTCCAAACCCGCAGATGAATGAGCGACAGCAGGGCCGTAGCCCACACCGGACGTTCGCAGGCAAGTACTAGGCGGTTACGAGAAAATGTTAGGGCGCAGGGTTAACACGTGTAAAAACTATAACGATGTGTATACACGCACACACGTATGCACACACACACACACACACACACACACACACACACACACACACACACACACACACACACACATGACAACCAAACTAAATATGTATACAAAGTGGCACAGAGGTATCTCGAGAACTGTGTGTACAAATCACTAGTCTTGACCGACACCCACCTGGCCACAATGACCTCATACAGGTCCCATGACATGTCAGTGTCTTTGCCCGCCATGTCTGTGACGGCCCGCTGCCACCATAGGCTGGATGTAAGACTGTCTGCTGTCAGACAGCGAGCTACAGCGGCAGCGGTATCTGTATCCACCCCGACACACTGGCACATGTCCTTGAACACACACACACACACACACACACACACACACACACACACACACACACACACACACACACACACACACACACACAGAGTACAGCGGGTATAGTTGCAGGGTTATTCATAAATTGTTCACTTTATGTTACAGGCAAACAAATGTGGTTATGAAGAGCAAAAAGAGTATTTTCAGAGGCAAGGCCACTACAAAAACTTATCGAGAACGGATAAAAAATAGTTTTTTTTTTTTTAAAGCCCTGTAGCAGACGATCAGCAGCCAATACTGATTCCATCTGTAGTATCTAAACAAAGCGGGCACTTTCTGAGTGGGCATTCACGCTTTTGAAGGGAAACCTACGAAATCCGATTTGAGTCACTGTTAGCGAAAACACGCATGTTGCAGCTATGAGCTCTAGCATAAGTCTACTACTATAAGTGTGCAACACGTCGGCCGCACATGCAGTAACTTGTTCGTAACTTTAGTCGATGCGTAATGTTCAATCGCCTTAGCTTGAAGGTTCGATAGTGACGTAAAAAAACAGTACTCAGACTATAAAGAACAAAAATCAGGCTGGCATGATTGGAAGGTTGCGTAGCAATCCCCAACGCTACGCCATTGTCCTAGGTAAGGTGATGTAATCAGATAGCATGCAACATGGCGACAAAATAATGAGGTCATTCTACGCGCTTGATTTTTTTTCCGAAAAATGATCGAAGACCTAGAGGCCGGGAACGATGTGTTAAAGGTATATGGAGGGTAACGTCACGGTTCGTCTGACTGATAATTATGAGACCGGCGTTGAGCAGAATTTTTTGTTTGCTTTGTTAGATCTGTGCAGGTGCAGAAAAAAGACAAAATCGTTCTCTTTTCTTTTGTCATCTCAGCAGCCATTTGCTCCCTCACCCCCCCCCCCTCCCCCTCTACTCTACACACATACACACACACCACGCAAAATCATGCACTGTACAACAAAAGTATTCTTTCAACATTGTATGCTTAAAATATTACATGACGATTACATGCCAATACGTCATAAAAGACGAACATTTTATTACGTAAAAGATTCCTGTGTATCTGGCTCGTGCGGTACTTTTTACAAGTGTGATCTCGACACCTAGTCTTAAAATAGACACTTGGAAAATGTCTGTTCAAACGCGCGTCGCCCGCGACACTAGGCGTCGACCTTTTCGATAGGCGTTGCACACTTATCACGTGAAACGCGATGGCGTTTCAACCAAAACCGCTAAGCCACCGCGAACACACATCGCGAAACGCAGAGCCGTAAGTTTACAGAAACCATATTTAATACATTATAGAAGACATTCACCTGCGTCTTACTCATTATTGGCTGCTGCTACAGTCACTTAGATTGTTGTTTTCGGTAGACAGCGCTCAAATGAACACGCCAGCACGTCAAACCATGAATGGAGTTCGCGTAATTTGATTTTATAGCATGTCAAAAAAAAAACGCTCCCCCCCCCCCCCTCCCCAAAAAAAAAAAAAAAAAAAAAAAAAAAAAATAAGACCCCCGAAACTTTTGCCTGATAAAACATTTTTGTGTATGGCATGCATCAATGAAAAGTACTTGGATGAGAAGAAAATAGAGTAAACTAGTCCCTTTTGCACACGAAAGCTTAACATTTTATGTTTTAGCGTGATTTTTCAGCTCCCAAAAAACAAGCGAAATAGCACCGTTTTCCGCAACACCTGCAAAAATTCGACATATCCGAAAATTCCCAGAACATTGCTTTCTTGGGAATGCCTCAACACAGATACTTTGAATAAGACTTTAATCATATATAACACCCACCATTACAATCAATAAAACAATTCACTGAACTACAAATGTTGTGCTTTTATTATTTATTTATTTCTAAATAGTTAAAGGAAATGTTAACAATTTCCACAAGACAGCTTCATTACCATTCACGTACGTATTTATCATATAACACTCAGTTTAAAATATTAGCGTTTAGTACGCTTAAAGGAAAGCTTTGTAAAAAAATAATTCAGCTTTTTTCAGCTTTTTTTTAACACTGTGACAGGATGGCTCTATGGAACTTTAAAACTACAATAAAGATGTAATTTTTCCTGTAAATGGAACTTTTAAACTACAACAATGACGTCATTTTTTTCGGTCAAGCGACGTAAATGTTAACTTTTCTTACCATCATAATGTGTAATGACGTGCACTCTTTTTCTCTTGTTGATAAAATGGCGGGAGCTAGCTCTAACATCTCTCTCATTGCAGTAGCTGTCAGGGACTTGTGCGTTGACTACAGCCCTCTTCGTCAGTTTATGGTGAAGTAAGCTCGTCAAGAAGGTAACAATTTTCGTAACTTCCTTTCTTTTTCATAGACGCTTTAGTTTTACAGTATACAGCAGTGAAAAAGAGACTTAGTGTTCTGAAACAATCGTTTAAAGAAATGAAACAGTTGAACGAGTGACACATATTTTTCGGAATGAGTAAACCTTGTTACGTTCATGTTCGTTTTGGATTTCTCAGTGGGTATCATCGTGTGTATGAGGACATGCAGTTTTGGCATTTGTTTTACGCCGATAGGTGTGTTTTGTTTGGATAGTAATAGACTTATGGCTTTAGCCTTTTCAAGTCCCATCTATTTATAAAATGGACTTTTCTTGTAGGACGGGTCGCGGTGGGGCGAATTTATTAGCATGTCCATGATGTCAAAGGCGGGCAGGCCTAAACATCTCACAATTGAAGTAACAAGATAAATGTTACGCCATGTCTAGTTACGCTAACCTCGCTGCTGAACGTACATTTGGCGCGAAGCGCCGTATTTATGTATGTATGTATGTATGTATGTTCTCTCTTTTTTTTTTTTTAGCCCAGCCTTCCTGCCCTGTGAAGAAGTCTGCCTTCCGCCTCATCTGCAGCAGTCTCCAGCTCAAGCTTAGAGAGCTCCAGAACGAGTGGTGGTCCAGACTCGCACAGAGGACCCAGCTCTGCGCTGACAACGGTGACTACAGGGGCTTCTACGAAGCACTGAAAGCAGTGTATGGCCCTAGGCACCTGGTACAAAGTCCCCTGCGAAGCGCTGATGGACAGGCACTCCTCACAGATAATACCTCCATCTTGAACCGCTGGTCGGAATACTTTCAGGACCTCTTCGGCGCTGAGCGCACTGTTCAAGAAACAGTCATCCTCCAAATCCCACACCTTCCACTAAAGGTTGAATTGGACGAACCACCCACCGCCGAAGAGACCCTCACAGCCATCCACCAGCTCAAGAGTGGCAAAGCAGCAGGCATTGACGGAATCCCGCCAGAGATCTGGAAACATGGAGGCCCAGCACTGCACAACAAGCTCCACGACCTCTTTCTCTGCTGCTGGGAAAAAGGAACACTACCAAAGGATCTCCGTGATGCAGTCATCATCACCCTGTACAAGAACAAAGGAGAGAAGTCTGCCTGCTCTAATTATCGTGGAATTACCCTGCTGTCCATTGCCGGGAAAATTCTCGCAAGGTTGCTCCTGAATCGGCTGGTACCTGCCATCGCTGAAGACCACCTCCCAGAGGGCCAGTGTGGCTTCAGAGCCAACAGGAGTACCACCGACATGGTCTTTGTGCTGAGACAGCTTCAGGAGAAGTGCCGCGAGCAGAACAAAGGGCTGTACGTAACGTTTGTCGACCTAACAAAAGCGTTTGACACTGTGAGCAGGCAAGGTATGTGGCAGATCCTGGAGCGACTAGGCTGTCCCCCAAAGTTCCTCAACATGATCGTCCAGCTCCACGAGGACCAGCAAGGCCAGGTCAGACTAAACAGTGACCTCTCAGAACCATTCCCCATTCGCAACGGCGTGAAGCAAGGCTGCGTGCTGGCACCGACCCTCTTCACCATCTTCTTCAGCATGATGTTGAAGCAGGCCACAGTGGACCTCGACGATGACGACGCAGTGTACATCAGGTATCGTCTCGATGGCAGCCTGTTCAACCTCAGACGACTGCAGGCCCACACGAAAACCCTAGACCAACTGATTCGTGAGCTGCTCTTTGCTGATGACGCTGCCCTCGTTGCACACACAGAGAGAGCCTTGCAGCGCATTACGTCCTGCTTCGCAGATGCCGCCCAGCTCTTTGGACTTGAGGTCAGTCTGAAAAAGACAGAGGTCCTTCATCAGCCGGCACCCAAGGAAGAGCATCGCCCTCCCCACATCACCATCGGCGAGTCCGAACTGAAGTCTGTACACCAGTTTACCTACCTTGGCTGCATCATCACGTCAGACGCCAAGCTGGACAAGGAGCTGGACAACAGGCTGGCAAAAGCGAACAGTGCTTTCGGGCGACTATTCAAGCGGGTGTGGCACAATCAACAGCTGAAAAAAGGCACCAAGATCAGCGTGTACAGAGCTGTCGTCCTCACCACCCTGCTGTACGGTTCCGAGTCCTGGGCCCTCTACCGCAGCCAACTACGACTCCTCGAACGCTTTCACCAGCGCTGCCTGCGTACCATCCTCAGCATTCACTGGAGTGACTATGTCACCAACGTCGAGGTCCTTGAACAGGCGGAAACTGTGAGCATCGAGGCGTTGCTGCTGCGGACACAGCTTCGCTGGGCGGGGCACGTCTCCAGGATGGAGGATCATCGCCTACCCAAGATCACTCTGTTCGGCGAGCTCGCCACTGGACACAGAGACAGAGGGGCACCAAAGAAGAGATACAAAGACGGTCTCAAGAAGTCACTTAGTGCCTGCCAAATCGACCACCGCCAATGGTCTTTGCTTGCTGCGGACCGTGACACCTGGCGCTCCACCATTCACAAGGCAGCCGTCTCCTTTGAGGACTCTCGCAGAGCTAACCTTAAAGACAAGCGGCTCAGAAGAAAAAACAGAGCTGTCGTAACTCAGAACCCTGACCAGACCTTCCCCTGCAGCCACTGCGGTCGAACCTGCCTGTCCCGGATTGGCCTCCGCAGCCACGAAAATGCCTGCAAACGACGTGGGCAAGCCCTATAGAATCTTCGTTCGCGAAGTCAAGCCAAGAGAGAGAGAGAGATGCATGTATGTATGTATGTATGTGTGTGTGTATGTGTGTGTGTGTGTATGTATGTATGTATGTGTGTATGATGTATGTATGTATGTATGTATGTATGTATGTATGTATGTATGTATGTATGTGCGTATGTATGTAAACAAGAGTATCTCCGACATTCTGTACACACAGTCTTGAAACTTGGCGAAATACTTTCCTAAAGGGTTGGCTAAGAGAGCCTGCGAGCATATTGTAATTGAATGTCTCATTGAAGACATAAACTACTGTTTATAGTTAGTCGGTTGACACAGATTAGAGTTCGTAATTTGTGTCATATTTACTTGAAATTTTGGATATAGCTAGTTTGGAGAAAGACATTGGATGAGTTCGTTAGCCAGCTTTGTATCCTTTCAACTTCTTTAGTAAGAATTAATTCTTTTCAGAAAAAAATTAAAACAGTAAAAAAAAACCAAACTCGGCTTCTATAGAAAGTCAGACAGTGGCGGTGACGTAAAAGAGGCAACTCCGTCACAACGCAGACATTGACATAATACTTTAAAAATGACGTAATTCTCTCTAGCGCTCTCTCTCTCTCTCTCTCTCTCT
This sequence comes from Semisulcospira habei, assembly GCA_036245525.1. Lineage (NCBI taxonomy): Eukaryota > Metazoa > Mollusca > Gastropoda > Semisulcospiridae > Semisulcospira > Semisulcospira habei. The sequence goes on from BTPG01000005.1 coordinate 67,996,733, forward strand.
CTCTCTCTCTCTCTCTCTCTCTCTTCTCTCTCTCTCTCTCTCTCTCTCTCTCTCTCTCTCTCTCTCTCTCTCTCTCTCTCTCTCTAACCCTACTTCCACGGACGAGAAAATAAAATCCCTTGGCTTGCTTACACTGAAGAAACAACTCAAATTTAACAAATGCGTCCTCATGCACAAAATATTTCATTATCAAGCCCCGGAATATCGGCGCATGATATTTAACTTCAGCCCTCGGCATCAACTACACAAGAGGAATGACTTGCTTCACTTACCCCGCCCACGGATAGATCTCTACAAGTCAAGCCTTCTATTTTCAGGTAGTTCTGTCTGGAACTCATTGCCATTAAACATTAAATCATTTTCAGATAAAACCTATTTTAAACGTGTATTGCATACTCACTTCCAATCAGCGTGACTTCACAGTTTGCCATATAAGTATAATACTGCTGATAACACGTAAACGTCAAATATTTTCTCTTTCTCCATACATTTGCTAACTGATCATCTATTGTTTTGTCGGTGTCACTATACGCTATTGATGCTGCTGATTCTATGACACTGTCTTAGATGAGTATAATATTAATGCTATGCACGCATTGCGTTCTCTTTCTTTTTGCATCAGAAGCAGTTACAAATTCTCCATTGCCATTTTTTTCCCTCCTTTCGATGATTCCCCTATTGTGATTTTTTCCCCCCGTAGTTTTGCTTTCTCATATTATTATTATTATTATTATTGTTATTATTATTATTATTATTATTATTATTATTATTATTATTATTATTATTATTATTATTATTATTATATTATTTTTGCATGCTATGTTTCTTTTCCTGTTGTGTTCTCTTTTGTTTACAGGACAGCTTGTAAGACAGGCATTGAGTTGCCTAATGGCTTTATCCTGAATAAAAAAAGATTCATCATCATCATCATATCATCATCATCATCTCTCTCTCTCTCTCTCTCTCTCTCTCTCTCTCTCTCTCTCTCTCTCTCTCTCTCTCTCTCTCTCTCTCTCTCTCTCTCTCTCTCTCTCCCTCTCTGATTGACCACACTATTCTGACTGCTAAGCTTCACAAATACCTTAATAACGTAGACGCAGTTGCTTTTTTCACATCTTACCTTACTAAAAGAAAACAAAAGGTACTTGTTCATGGCTCATACTTCTCTCTCAAAGATGTAAGTTTCGGTGGGCCCCAGGGGTCTGTACTGGGCCCCCTGCTGTTTTGCTTATTTATTAACGATTTGCTTCTACATATTACTTGCCAAGATGTACAATGCGACCTTTTTGCTGACGACACCTCAGTTCATACTACTAGTAAAGATATACAGGTAATTTCCCGACAATTTACAACAAAGTCTTCATGACGTATCAGCTTGCTGTATAAACAATTCTATGGTTGTTCATCCAGTCTACGAAGCACTGAAAGCAGTCTATGGCCGTAGGCACCGCGTTCAAAGTCCCCTGCGAAGCGCTGATGGACAGGCACTCCTCACAGATTATACCTCCATCTTGAACCGCTGGTCGGAATACTTTCAGGAAATCTTCAGCGCTGAGCGCACTGTTAAAAAAACAGTCATCCTCCAAATCCCACACCTCCCACTAAAGGTTGAATTGGGCGAACCGCCCACCGCCAAAGAGACCCTCACAGCCATCCACCAGCTCAAGAGTGGCAAAGCAGCAGGCATTGACGGAATCCCGCCAGAGATCTGGAAACATGGAGGCCCAGCACTGCACAACAAGCTCCACGACCTCTTTCTCTGCTGCTGGGAGAAAGGAACACTACCAAAGGATCTCCGTGATGCAGTCATCATCACCCTGTACAAGAACAAAGGAGAGAAGTCTGCCTGCTCTAATTATCGTGGAATTACCCTGCTGTCTATTGCCGGGAAAATTATCGCAAGGCTGCTCCTGAATCGGCTGGTACCTGCCATCGCTGAAGACCACCTCCCAGAGGGCCAGTGTGGCTTCAGAGCCAACAGGAGTACCACCGATATGGTCTTTGTGCTGAGACAGCTTCAGGAGAAGTGCCGCGAGCAGAACAAAGGGCTGTACGTAACGTTTGTCGACCTAACAAAAGCGTTCGACACTGTGAGCAGGCAAGGCATGTGGCAGATCCTGGCGCGACTTGGCTGTCCCCCAAAGTTCCTCAGCATGATCGTCCAGCTCCACGAGGACCAGCAAGGCCAGATCAGACTCAACAGTGACCTCTCAGAACCATTCCCCATTCTCAACGGCGTGACGCAGGGCTGCGTGCTGGCACCAACCCTCTTCACCATCTTCTTTAGCATGATGTTGAAGCAGGCCACAGTGGACCTCGACGATGACGACGCAGTGTACATCAGGTATCGTCTCGATGGCAGCCTGTTCAACCTGAGACGACTGCAGGCCCACACGAAAACCCTAGACCGACTGATTCGTGAGCTGCTCTTTGCTGATGACGCTGCCCTCGTTGCACACACAGAGAGAGACTTGCAGCGCATCACGTCCTGCTTCGCAGATGCTGCCCAGCTCTTTGGACTCGAGGTCAGTCTGAAAAAGTCAGAGGTCCTTCATCAGCCGGCACCCAAGAAAGAGCATCGCCCTCCCCACATCACCATCGGCGAGTCCGAACTTAAGCCTGTACACCAGTTTACCTACCTTGGCTGCATCATCACGTCAGACGCCAAGCTGGACAAGGAGCTGGACAACAGGCTGGCAAAAGCGAACAGTGCTTTCGGGCGACTATTCAAGCGGGTGTGGCACAATCAACAGCTGAAAAAAGGCACCAAGATCAGCGTGTACAGAGCTGTCATCCTCACCACCCTGCTGTACGGTTCCGAGTCCTGGGCCCTCTACCGCAGCCAACTACGACTCCTCGAACGCTTTCACCAGCGCTGCCTGCGGACCATATTTAGCATTCACTGGAGTGACTATGTCACCAACGTCGAGGTCCTTGAACAGGCGGAAACGGTGAGCATCGAGGCTTTGCTGCTGCGGACACAGCTTCGCTGGGCGAGGCACGTCTCCAGGATGGAGGATCATCGCCTACTCAAGATCACTCTGTTCGGCGAGCTCGCCACTGGACACCGAGACAGAGGGGCACCAAAGAAGAGATACAAAGACTGTCTCAAGAAGTCACTTAGTGCCTGCCAAATCGACCACCGCCAGTGGTCTTCGTTTGCTGCGGACCGTGACACCTGGCGCTCCACCATTTAAAAGGCAGCCGTCTCCTTTGAGGACTCTCGCAGAGCTAACCTTAAGGACAAGCGGCTCAGGAGAAAAAAACAGAGTGTCGTAACTCAGAACCCTGACCAGACCTTCCACTGCAGCCACTGCGGTCGAACCTGCCTGTCCCGGATTGGCCTCCGCAGCCACGAACATGCCTGCAGACGACGTGGGCAAGCCCTATAGAATCTTCGTTTGCGAAGTCAAGCCAAGAGAGGTTGTTCATCCAGTCAAAACGAAATCGATGGTAGTCGCCACGCGCCAAAAACAGCAGATAACGCCTCTATTACTTAACCTTTCATGTAAAGGTAGTCAGGTAGAACAGGTAAACGAACATCGCGTACTAGGGGTTACAATCGACAGTCAGCTAAAATGGCAAGCTCATACAGACGCCTTATGCAAAATAGTAGCAAAAAATCTCTTTATGTTATCAAAACTGAAATATTATTCTGATTCAGATAACCGCAAACTGTTTTATAATGCTCACATACGTTCTCACGTCGATTACGCGTCAACGGTATGGGATGGATGTAGTGAGGTCCATTTAAAGAGACTCAACTACACAGACGGGCGGCCAAAATAATCTGCCCTGATCCACACCTAACCACAGAAGAAAAGCTCAGTCACAAAAGCAGGTCTCCTGCCTCTTCAAGTTCATTTCAAATATAACAAAGCAATTTTTATGTTCAACGTGTGGAAGCGCAAAACACCTGAGTACATCTCCACTTTGTTCCGCAAGTCTGAGTCCAAGCTTGAAAACATCAGAAAGCTTTTCATAGTCCCAAAACCAAAGATCGATCTATATAAAACCAGCTAATCCTTCTCAGAGACACATATCTGTAATGCGCTTCCCGACCATGTAAAATCCGCCTCCTCGCTAGCCTGTTTTAAAAAGGGTCTCTGCAAGTATTTCGTAAATCACTCGTAAGGCCTTTAACTACATGTATTGTATGTCCCCCCACCCGGGTCTGCCCTGGGGGACTTGGGTGGGGTTAACTACTTTTTAGTTCCCAGGGGCACCCTGGTCAGCCCCACAGGGTGGGGTTTCTTCTGTATTCTGGGGCATGTGTTTCTGTCTACCCTTGGTCCATTCACCTGTATTTTCCTTTTTTAAACTCTCCCTACTGTCTGCGCTGCCTGTCGCTCTTGATATTGGATGTGTGTTGCTAAATGGTCTTAGCTTTATTTAGGCCCCATATCGTAGGTTTATTTAACGTATTGGACCGGCTGGCAACATACATTCAATATTCTGTTTTTTTTTTTTTTTCACAAGCATTGCATGCACGTCCTGAGAAAGCCTTGTTGCTGTCGGGACGTTAAGCAATATACAAACAATGTATTGTATGTCTCTTTCTATGCTGGATCCAGTTTATTCGGAATTAAGCCTGTTATCTTTTGCATTTATCATTTGAACTACTGCCTATGTGAACAGTGTTGTCAACTGTTTGCAAGTATTATGTTTTACTTAATAATAATAATAATAATAATAATAATTACGGAATTTATTATGCGCTTATCTTATAATAATTATAACTCTAAGCGCGCACTCACAACTCGCACACGCATGAGCACGCTTTAGACAATGACTCACGTACCACAAATAGTGAAAATACATTACGACGGTCAGCTTGGTGTGTGAGTGTGGTGATGTAGTGCTAGAACTGTTGAAAGAGGAGAGTTTTGAGGGCGGACTGGAAGGAGGAGAGAGAGTGTTTCTGACGGAGAGAGAGTAGGAGAGTGTTCTAGGTGGATGGACCGTATACTGAGAAGGAGCGGGGGCCGAAAGTGCTGAGTTTGGTGCGGGGGATGAGGAGGCAGAGAGGGTCGGAGGCGGAGCGAAGGGAGCGGGAAGGAGTGTAGGGGTGAAGTAAGCTGGAGAGATAGGTAGGAGCGTAGTTGTTCAGGGATTTGTAGCAGAGGGATAGAATCTTGTACTGGATGCGTTGGGGGATGGGGAGCCAGTGAAGGAGCTTGAGCAGGGGAGTAATGTGGTCGGATTTTTTTCTTTCTGAGGACGAGGCGGGCAGCATTGTTCTGGACGCGCTGGAGAGTGAGAGTGGTGGAGTGAGGAAGGCCGGAAAGGAGAGAGTTGCAGTAGTCGATGCGAGATAAGATGAGAGAGACAGCGAGTTTGGTGGCAGCTTCGGTAGTGAGGTATTTTCTGATCTGACTGATGCGGCGGAGGTGGAAATAACATGCCTGGGCCGTGACGGAGACGAAGCTGGTCATGGAAAGAGAGGAATCGAGGATAACGCCAAGGTTCTTGACCGAGTCAGAGAGGGAGATGGGGGTGCTGTCGAGTTGAAGGTGGAGAGAGGGAGGGAGCTGGGAAAGTTTCTGGCGAGTGCCTACCAGCATGGCTTCCGTTCTGTCGTCGTTCAGTTTGAGCTTGTTTGCTGTCATCCAGTTTTTCACGTCTTCATAGCAGTCAGCCGTGCGAGTCAGTAGTGTCTGAGTGTTGTCGAGTTTGTCTTTGTCTAGTAGTTGTGAGTCGTCAGCGTAGAGGTGGTGGTGTATGTGGTGAGACTGGATGATGTTGGACAGGGGAGAGGTGTAGAGTGTGAAAAGGACCGGGCCCAGGACGGACCCCTGTGGAACGCCGCAGGAGAGCCTGACTGGGTTGGAGGAGACGCCGTCGATGCTGACGGACTGCTGTCTGTCGGAGAGGTAGGAGAGAAACCAGGAGTGGGCAGAGTCAGTGATGCCAAAGGAGTGGTGAAGGCGGTGGAGGAGGATAGAGTGGTCTATGGTGTCGAAGGCGGCAGAGAGATCGAGTAGCGTAAGAAGGGAGATGTTGCCCGAGTCAGTGGAGAGAAGCAGGTCGTTTAGGATATGTGGAAAGGCTGTTTCAGTGCTGTGATGTTTGCGATAGGCAGACTGGAAGGGACTGAGGAGGTTGTTGTCGGCGAGGTGGAGGTTGAGTTGGTTGAGGACAACCTTCTCAAGAAGCTTGGACAGGAAAGAGAGATTGGAGACTGGGCGGTAGTTCTTGAGTTCGTTTGGGTCGAGGCTGTGTTTTTTGAGGAGAGGACGGACGATGGCGGACTTGAAGATATCGGGGAAGGAGCCATTCTCTAGAGATGTGTTGATGATGTCAGTAATTAAGGGCAAAAGTTTTGGGAGGCCGTCCCGGTAGAGAGAAGCTGGGAGGGGGTCTAATTCGCAGGTTTTGAAAGGCATGGACTTTATGGTCTTGAGGACTTCATCTTGAGAGACGGGGCGGAAGGACGAGGGGGGAGTGCCGGAAAGGGGGGGTCAGGAAGGCAAGGTGGAGAAGGCAGAGTGTCGAGTGTGTTGCGCAGAGTTTGGATTTTGTCGGAGAAATAGGAGGAGAAAGCAGACGGAAGTTCTTCTTTGCTGTGTGTGTGTTGGGAAGAGGAGAGTCGTTAGAAGTGCCTAGGAGTGTGTTCATTGTGGCGTAGAGGGTTTTGGAAGAAGTGGATTCCAGGATTTTGTTTTGAAGGTGTTTACGTTTAGAGTCGGAGATCATTCTGCAGACTTTGGATCTAGTGGTTTGGAAGGTCTCTCTGTGAACAGTGAGGTCAGATAAGCGCCAGCGGCGTTCCGCTTGTCGACGCTCACGCTTGGCCTCAGCTATGTCGTCAGTGAGCCAGGGGGATGGGAGTCGGTTGGGTATGGAGCAGGTGGTGACAGGGGCATGGGTGTCTAGAAGTTTTCGAAGGGAGGAATCGAAATGGGATGCAAGATCGGGAGAGGGGGCGGGGTCCAAGAGAAGGTCGACAGCTTCGTCGAAGAAGTTCTCTCGGTTGACAGATTTTAGTTTGCGACGAGAGACAAAGAGCTTGGGTTTTTTTTTTTTCAGGAGAGGTAGGTTGAGGGCGACGAGAATAGCGAGGTGGTCGGAGGGAAGCACAAAAGAGGTGTCGGAGTCGAGGAAGAGTTGATCGGAGGTGCGGGTGATGATCCAGTCGAGGGTGTGGCCGAGTCGGTGGGTGGGTTTAGTGATGTGTTGTGTAAGATTGTGGTTTGAAAGTGACGTGCAAAGGCGTTTTGTGTCAGGGTGGTCGGGTTTGTCGAAGTGGAAGTTAAAGTCGCCAAGAAGGATGTGTTTTCCGGGTCGTGTGCTGTAGTGGTCGAGGAAGAGGTCGAACTCGGTGAGGAACATGGAGTTTGTGAGTTTGTTTTGGGAGCTTGGATGGGGGCGATAGATACATGAGAAGATGAGGGACTGGCCAAGGAGTGTTGCTAAGGCCTCGACAGATTCAAAGGAGGGATGAGCAAAAGGGAGAGACTGAGAGAAGGAGAGGTGAGCAGAAAGACAGTCCGTGTAGATGATGGCAATGCCACCCCCTCTGGAAGCACGCGGGAAGGAGGCCAGGCGGTAGCCACTCGGAGTGACGCTGGCGATCATGGGTTCTTTACTTATATGTATGTGCATGTGTAGATAGTCTTGTAGTTGTTAGCAACGGCAGGTTTGTAAAATGGCTCTGTCAATGACGATGTCAATGCCTTAACCTTTGTAAAATAAAGTTTCATTGATTCATTAATAATAAATAATAATAATAATTACGGTATTTATAATGCGCTTATCTTATAATAATTATAACTCTAAGCGCGCACTCACAACTCGCACACGCATGCGCTCGCTTTAGACAGTGACTCACGTAACACAAATAGTGAAAATACCTTACGACGGTCAGCTTGGGGTGGGCAGTGTGGTGATATAGCGCTAGAACTGTTGAAAGAGGTGAGTTTTGAGGGCGGACTGGAAGGAGGAGTGCGAGCGTTTCTGACAGAGAGAGAGTCGGAGAGTGTTCCAGGTAAATGGACCGTGTACTGAGAAGGAGCGGGGGCCGAAAGTGCTGAGTTTGGTGCGTGGGATGAGGAGGCGGAGAGGGTCGGAGGCGGAGCGGAGGGAGCGGGGAGGAGTGTAAGGGTGAAGTAAGTTGGAGAGATAGGTAGGAGCGTAGTTGTTCAGGGATTTGTAGCAGAGAGACAGAATCTTGTATTGGATGCGTTGGGGGATGGGGAGCCAGTGAAGGAGCTTGAGCAGGGGAGTGATGTGGTCGGATTTTTTCTTTCTGAGGACGAGGCGGGCAGCATTGTTCTGGACGCGCTGGAGAGTGAGAGTGGTGGAGTGAGGAAGGCCGGAAAGGAGAGAGTTGCAGTAGTCGATGCGAGATAAGATGAGAGAGACAGCGAGTTTGGTGGCAGCTTCGGTAGTGAGGTATTTTCTGATCTGACTGATGCGGCGGAGGTGGACATAACATGCCTGGGCCGTGACGGAGACGAAGCTGGTCATGGAAAGCGAAGAATCGAGGATAACGCCAAGGTTCTTGACCGAGTCAGAGAGGGAGATGGGGGTGCTGTCGAGTTGAAGGTGGAGAGAGGGAGGGAGCTGAGAAAGTTTCTGGCGAGTGCCTACCAGCATGGCTTCCGTTTTGTCGTCGTTCAGTTTGAGCTTGTTTGCTGTCATCCAGTTTTTCACGTCTTCATAGCAGTCAGCCGTGCGAGTCAGTAGTGTCTGAGTGTTGTCGAGTTTGTCTTTGTCTAGTAGTTGTGAGTCGTCAGCATAGAGGTGGTGGTGTATGTGGTGAGACTGGATTATGTTGGACAGGGGGGAGGTCTACAGTGTGAAAAGGACCGGGCCCAGGACGGACCCCTGTGGAACGCCGCAGGAGAGCCTGACTGGGTTGGAGGAGACGCCGTCGATGCTGACGGACTGCTGTCTGTCGGAGAGGTAGGAGAGAAACCAGGAGTGGGCAGAGTCAGTGATGCCGAAGGAGTGGTGAAGGCGGTGGAGGAGGATAGAGTGGTCTATGGTGTCGAAGGCGGCAGAGAGATCGAGTAGCGTAAGAAGGGAGATGTTGCCCGAGTCAGTGGAGAGAAGCAGGTCGTTAAGGATATGTAGAAGGGCTGTTTCAGTGCTGTGATGTTTGCGATAGGCAGACTGGAAGGGACTGAGGAGGTTGTTGTCGGCGAGGTGGAGGTTGAGTTGGTTGAGGACAACCTTCTCAATAAGCTTGGACAGGAAAGAGAGATTGGAGACTGGGTGGTAGTTCTTGAGTTCGTTTGGGTCGAGGTTGTGTTTTTTTGAGGAGAGGACGGACGATGGCGGACTTGAAGGTATCGGGGACGGAGCCATTCTCTAGAGATGTGTTGATGATGTCGGTAATGAAGGGCAAAGGTTTTGGGAGGCCGTCCCGGTAGAGGGAAGCTGGGAGGGGGTCTAGTTCGCAGGTTTTGAAGGGCGTGGACTTTATGGTCTTGAGGACTTCATCCTGAGAGACGGGTCGGAAGGACGAGAGGGGAGTGCCGGAAAAGGGGGGGGGGGGGGGTCAGGAAGGCAAGGTGGAGAAGGCAGAGTGTCGAGTGTGTTGCGCAGAGTTTGGATTTTGTCGGAGAAATAGGAGGAAAAAGCGGACGGAAGTTCTTCTTTGCTGTGTGTGTTGGGAAGAGGAGAGTCGTTAGAAGTGCCTAGGAGTGTGTTCATGGTAGCGTAGAGGGTTTTGGAAGAAGTGGATTCCAGGATTTTGTTTTGAAGGTGTTTGCGTTTGGAGTCGGAGATCATTCTGCAGACTTTGGATCTGGTGGTTTGGAAGATCTCTCTGTGAACGGTGAGGTCAGATGAGCTTCAGCGGCGTTCCGCTTGTCAACGCTCGCGCTTGGCCTCAGCTATGTCGTCAGTGAGCCAGGGGGAGGGGAGTCGGTTGGGTATGGAGCAGGTGGTGACAGGGGCATGGGTGTCTAGAAGTTTTCGAAGGGAGGAATCGAAATGGGATGCAAGATCGGGAGAGGAGGCATTGTCCAAGAGAAGGTCGACAGCTTCGTCGAAGAAGTTCTCTCGGTTGACAGATTTTAGTTTGCGACGAGAGACAAAGAGCTTGTTTTTTTCGGGGGAGGTAGGTTGAGGGCGACGAGAATAGCGAGGTGGTCGGAGGGAAGCACAAAAGAGGTGTCAGAGTCGGAGGTGCGGGTGATGATCCAGTCGAGGGTGTGGCCGAGTCGGTGGGTGGGTTTAGTGATGTGTTGTGTAAGATTGTGGTTTGAAAGTGACGTGCAAAGGCGTTTTGTGTCGGGGTGGTCGGGTTTGTCGAAGTGGAAGTTAAAGTCGCCAAGAAGGATGTGTTTTCCGGGTCGTGTGCTGTAGTGGTCGAGGAGGAGATCGAAATCGGTGAGGAACATGGAGTTTGTGAGTTTGTTTTGAGAGCTTGGAGGGGGGCGATAGATACATGAGAAGATGAGGGACTGGCCAGGGAGTGTTGCTAAGGCCTCGACAGATTCAAAGGAGGGATGAGCAAAAGGGAGAGACTGAGAGAAGGAGAGATGAGCAGAAAGACAGTCGCTGTAGATGATGGCAATGCCACCCCCTCTGGAAGCACGCGGGAAGGAGGCCAGGCGATAGCCACTCGGAGCCACGTGAGCGGAGCCACGTTTCGGTGATCACGACAACATCTAGGTCATTGTCTATGATGAAATCTGAAATCACGTCAGCTTTGCCATCTTTGCAGACAGACTGTGCATTGAACAGACACAGTTTTAGGTTGGGTGAGCCAGAAGAGGAAGAGGGAAAAGAAACGGACGAAGAAGAGGACAAAGGAAGAGGAGGGTGGGGAGGGGGGAAAGAGGAAGGAGGGGGGAAGGAGGGGGGAGGGGGAGAGGGGAGAGGAGGAAAAGACGGGGAAGGAGAACCGGGTAAGAAAGAGGATGCGAGAGGAGGGTGATGGGGGAGGGGGGAGGAGGAGGAAGGGGAGTAGGAAAAGCTGAGGTAGAGGGAGGGGGAGGGCGAAGGGGAGGAGAAAGGGGGGAGAGGGGACGAGGAGGAAAAAGCAGGCGAAGGAGGAGGGGGTGAGGGGAGGAAGGGGGAGGAGGGCGGGGGAGGGGGCGGCCGAGGAAAGCAGGGAGCAGTAGATGAGCAAGAGAGGAAAGGAACTGGGAGAAGAAGGAATGGAGGTGGAGAAATCGAGGAGGCGGGGGGAGGCGGAAGGGGTGGAAGGGCATAGGAAAAGGGGAAGAAGTGAGTGGTTCTGTTTGTGGTGGTGAGTCCCGCCTTTTGCTAATTCCGCCCCTGTGGCCTCTCTTTCGCGATCGGGTGCCGCGTAAGGCATCTGCAACACTGTCAGCGGCACTGGCCGCGCAGTAGGTGGCGTGGCGACGTAGAGATAGTAGTTGTTGGCGTGTGTATTTGATGAGCATGATTGTTTGTGAGGACAAGAAAGAGGAAGACGAGAAGAGGGTTCAATAGGGTGTGTGTGTGTGAGTAAGTGTGTGTGTGTGTGTGTGTGTGTGTGTGTGTGTGTGTGTGTGTGTGTGTGTGTGTGTGTGTGTGTGTGTGCCGGTGTGTGTGTGAGCGGTGTGGTAGGGGAGAGACCTGATTTCCGGTCGGTCAGCGGCGAGATCGGGCAATGGCGCCGAAAGTGGGGAGGGCGAGATGTCGACGAGAGAGCACACGAAAACCTATAGAACGGTAGGAAGACGAACGAGTCTACAACAACCAAGCAGCAGATGCAACTACGGGTGGCAAACAGACTCACACAGTAAACATTCATTGATTCATTCATTGATTCATTGATTCTCTCTCTCTCTCTCTCTCTCTCTCTCTCTCTCTCTCTCTCTCTCTCTCTCTCTCTCTCTCTCTCTCTCTCTCTCTCAGGAGAGACCCGTCAGTACAGGGTGAGACAGGTGTAGCGGTATATATCCATCAATCCATTTTAGACATAACCCGCAGGCGACAAGACCTAGAAACTGGTGATGTAGAATGTATTTGGGTAGAAATCAAAAACTCTAAATCCCCGCCTTTACTTGTTGGGTTTCTGTATCGAAACCCCGCAGCCACCTTTGAGTGGTACGATAGCGTTTTACACATGATTGATAAAACAGACATTCACAACAAAGATGTTCTCCTTCTTGGACATTTTAATATTGACTTTCTTAAACCCCATCCATCATGGGAATGTACTACTACCCTTGTCGGTCTTCACCAATTGGTAACATCACCCACCAGAATTACGCCATCATCAGCCACTATTATAGACCATATTTATACCAACAAACCTCAAGCAGTTAGCAACACTCAAGTAAATAGTCTTAGTGTAAGTGACCACTATCCGGTTAGCTGCACATGGCTGTCAAAACTTCCAAAGCTAAAAAAGCAAGTCCACACTTGCATAACTTACAGATCGTTTAAAAACTTTAATGAAAGTGTTTTCTTGGCTGATTTAGCCACAGCACGATTCATCGACGTGTATAACGATAGTGACCCAAATAAAGCATTAGATACCTGGTACCGGATTTTTCTTGGTGTGCTGAACAAACACGCGCCTCTGAGACACAAAAGAGTGAAATACGCTACCGTTCCACCATGGCTGACTGCGGATCTAATCGAGGCAATGGAAATTAGAGACCAGCTGAGAAGCGAGAAGCGGTTTACTGAATACAAAACACAGCGTAATCGTGTTAAATATATGGTTTTAAATGCAAAGAGATCTCTTTTCGATAAAGTAGTTAAGCAAAGCAAAGACTCATCTACTGTATGGCGTGCCATTAATTTAGTAACTAGAGGTACAAATAAAAATAGTGCGCCTTTATCACTCCACCTCACTGCAAATAGGTTTAATGACCACTTTACCTCTATAGCCGAATCGTTAATCCCACCAGGAACTAACTCATGTGAGTATGTTTGTCCAAACGCGCTAGTACACCACTGTAACCGGGAAAATACGGACAAAGAACCATTCACGATACCGCCTATAGCAGTCCACGAAGTGGGTAAATTAATTTCCTCGATGGAAAATAAAAAGTCATCCGGGCCTGATGAGATCAGCTCAAAAATTCTCAAGATATCTCTTCCATACATCGTCGAAAGTATTACATATATTTACAATCTCTGTATAAACCAAAACTCTTTTCCTGACGCATTTAAAGACGCGAAAGTGATCCCCCTACCAAAATCAAAAGATCTGAGTGAAATCAAACAACTTTCGCCCCATATCACTATTACCTGTTTTGTCGAAGCCTTTAGAGCGGCACATCCATAAGCATCTATCTGAATACTTAGAAAACCAAAATCTCATCCATTCACTGCAGTCAGGCTTCAGACCAAACCATTCCTGTCACACTGCCTTGATAAGGATGGCAGATACCTGGTTATCATCTATTAATGATTCCAAACTAACAGGTGTAGTTTTCTTAGACTTCCGGAAAGCCTTTGACATGGTGAACCATGACATACTTATAAAGAAAATATCCTTATATACTAAAAGCGCAGCCGGGTTTTTCAAATCCTACCTAGAAAACAGAAGACAAAAAGTTCTCCTTAATGGTACATATTCTAGTCACTGCAAAGTAAAGCATGGCGTGCCCCAGGGCTCTATTTTAGGCCCTCTTTTATTCTGTTTGTTCATTAACGACCTTCCACTCACAATTAGTGATGATAGTGTTGCATGCGATATGTTCGCCGATGATGCTGCGATACACACTCCCGATAAGGAATTGTCATTAATTGACACGCGCCTACAAAACACATTACAGGACATTAACAGCTGGTGCAGTAACAATTCCATGATCTTAAACCCTGCAAAGACTGAATGTATGGTTGTAAGTACCCGCCAAAAGCACCAGCTCGGCACTCTCTCACTCAGCTTGTCCCTTCAAGGAAAATCTATCAGCCAGGTAACGGAACATCGTCTTCTCGGCGTTACTGTAGATAACCAGTTTAAATGGCAATGCCATCTTAGTAATATATGTAAAGCAATATCAAAGAAACTGTTTATTTTATCCAAGTTAAAACATATAGCTAATGTAGAAACACGAAAACTGTTCTTCAACGCCCACATCAGGTCACATATAGATTATGCTTCTACGGTGTGGGATGGCGCAAGCGAGGTCCAGTTAAAGAGACTGAACTCTCTTCATCGTAGAGCCGCGAAGCTTATCCTTTCAGACCCTAACTCAACAACGGATAATAAACTGAAAACCTTAGAAATTCTCCCCTTGAAAAAACATTTATTATACAATAAGGGAATAACGATGTTCAAAGTATTGAATAACAGACTCCCCGAGTATATAAAAAAAATGTTTTTCCTCCCGGCATCAACATACTCCAGATCAAGGCAGTCCATTACTGTGCCACGACCTAGAATCGATCTCTATAAGACAAGTTTAGCGTTCTCAGGTGCTAGCATGTGGAACACATTGCCCAAACATGTTACAACATCAACAACGCTTTCATCTTTTAAAACCGCTCTCTTCAAGTACCTCACCACAGCATCGTAAGATTTTCACAGCAACCTGCACTTGCAGTGTACGATTTTCCCCTTTCTAACTCTTCAATTCAGTTATATCTTCAGTTAATACAAGATGCTAATGCTGCATGTAGTGTGTGTGTGTGTGTGTGTGTGTGTGTGTGTGTGTGTGTGTGTGTGTGTGTGTGTGTGTGTGTGTGTTTTGTGCTTGTGCTTGTGTTTATGAATGTATGTATGAAGATTTATACCTTTATAATTGTGTGTATGTGTGAGATTTGTTATGTTTATTTTCACTTTTTCAATGATTTCTTTTTTTAAAAACTTTATATTTCAATTTTTATTAGTTATATATTTAGTTTTTCCCAATTCAATGATAGTATTTTTGTGATTTGTGCATTATATGTAAAGTAGATTAGCAACGGCAAGTTCGAAAAATGGTTTCACCAAAACATTCACCGTTGTAAAATAAAGAATCATTGTCATTGTCATTGTCATTGTCTCTCTCTCTCTCTCTCTCTCTCTCTCTCTCTCTCTCTCTCTCTCTCTCACTAGTACATGCGCTGCTTCTTCCTATATATGGCATTATGATGGATTCTATGTCTCTTTGGAACTTGTATGACAGGCATGAGCGCTGACGCTAATGTCATCGCATCATATACCCCTCACCGCTCTCTCTCGCCTCGCTCCCTCTACGACATGCGCGCACACCAAAGCACAGGACATCACACTGTGGAGACGCGGCATGCACGCACTACACGTGCGCACGCGCACACACACACACACACACACACACACACACACACACACACACACACACACACACACACACACACACACACACATGAAGACAAAAGCCTCTGAGTGGGTTACCTACCATTTTATGTGAAAATGGGTTCCCATATTTCTATTTATTCTAGGGCTCTGGAATTGATGCGAATGTTTAGAACTCACCTTATAACTAAGCTCTATAACTTAAAATAAAATAGACATTTTCTAGAAACAGAGCCACTAGATGGAAAAAAATGGGTTTCTACCAAAACAGTGGGTGCCTCTCACACAAAAACTGGCATTACAGTGAAAATGGGTGTCTTCACAACATTAGGCGTCTGTGATAAGGTCAAGTTCATGGAATACTTCTTTTTCACATATTTTTTGTTGTTGCTTTTTTGTTTTTTCAACTTAATGTGTATGTATGCTTTAACATTTTTAACATTGTATGGTGCAAAATTCAATAAACACTGGCCCGTAACCTTTCTATTATGATTTTTATAGAGGAAATCTTTTAAACATTGCTGCATTTTGTCCTTCTGAAGCAAAAAAGTTTATCATGGCATTTATGTGAGTATCAACATAATGTATTCTGGAAATTAAAGGACTTTTTTTTTTAATGTTCTCTGGAGTTTCACACAAACAGCAACAGAGCATTTTGAATATTAACCCTTATCATTCGGAATACACCAGTGTGTGCAACAAGTGTGACTGAAATAATCCAAGGGTAGTGCCAGAATAGCTTGGTGCCTCTAGGCGCCAAGCTATTGTGGCACCACCCTTGAACTAAAGCCATTGGTCTATGTCCTCATCTGTAAGTACTGTAATGTTGCTTGCATATAATTATGGCAGTGAACAAATTTGAAGCTTTTAGCCTCAGTATGATGCGGGTCAAAAAGTGTGGAAAAATATGAAAGATAGAAAAAGACCCAGACGAAGAAACTAACACTTAACTTATTCTACCCCAGACACACCACAGCAAAATAAAGATCCACCATGATAGTTCCAGGGTGATGCCAGAATAGCTTGGCGCCTATGGGCACCAAGCTATTCTGGCATCACCCTTGAACTATCATGGTGGATCTGTGTCCTGCACTGCAACGCAGTCTTCAGAAGACGACTTCAACATTTGGGGATTCTGGTCTTGGGGTAGAATGATTTAAAATGACAGAACAGAACACTGACATTAATTAATTAACTGACAACATAAGAAATCACTTGAAACATCAGCCTTTATTAATCACATCAAAGGTGCATGCATTTAAAAACACAGTAATTGTTTGTAAACACTTCAAATCAAACAATCAAGAGCAGTCAAACCTTTTTCTGGCAACTTTGTGATGATGAAAACTAGTTCTTGCCCAAGTTCGGCACGTAAAGGGTTTCCGCGACTTATGTGCCTCTATTGATAAAATGAAGATAGAAATATAATACCAGTTCTAGCAAGTGCGACAATAAAGTTTAGCCGAGTTTATACCTCATCCAGTGGCCTAGGTTAAACGCACCAGCGTTGCCAATGTTGCTATTTTGGCACCAGACCGGTTGCTCGGACCGGTCTGGAGCACCCGATCAGTTTAGAGCATGTGCTTTCTGCACCTGTAATGGGCAATCATCGGAGAAAGAATCACGTGACCGTCGTTTGATTGATGTAAAATAACATGAATAAAGAATAAACCCTTTCCCATATATGCAATCCGGCAATAATGCATCCATCCTTATGCTAGCACCACGAAACATTGCGTGATTTGGCAGATTTGAAAAATAGCTTTTTTCAATCCTCAATGGAGGTGATTTTGCGACATCTGCGTCGTTTGCGGCAGAAAGCACCGTCATAGTTGAAGTTCGAGAAATGAGCGCACTGCATGTATAATGGACTTGATTCGGTGGTGTAGGGCATGACACAAGCCTCCGTCATCTCAACACAAAACTGGCGTGTTAGGGGAGGTAAAAGGTGTGGCTAAAAGTTAAAACCGTAAACAAACCTTTTTTTCGACTGCCATCACAATCTTCCGGGTGAACGTACGAGACCACACTACAAGTGCAGAAGCCAACCTGCGCGCGCAGTTCTGGTGCGAAAATAGCAACAATGGCGCCGCTGGTGCGTTTAATCTAGGTAGAGGGCGAGGTATACCAACTCAGCTAAGGTTTACGCTTCCTGTGACTTTTGAAACAATGCACAGCAGGCAAAGTGTACTTTATAGTAACAAAAAAGTTAGAGACATTTCCAAAATGATCCAGGCATACATCAGATAAAAGCAAGCTATACACACTGAAATAATAACACTCTTGTAATAAATCTTTAGGTTGACAATGGTTTTCTTATCTTATTGTTGTCTTTCGTCCCGATTGGTTGTACATTGCTGAATGTCCCGACTTTTTCAGGACGTGCCAGAACTGCTTGTGAAAATTTATAAAAAAAATAAACAGAATATTTAATGTATGTCACCAGCCGGTCTAATACGCTAAATAAACCTAAGACCATTTAGCAACACACATCCAAAATCAAGAGAGATACCAAAAAAAAAATATTCAGACCAAAAAGGTGACTGCCAATTGTGTAAAAAATGCAAAGAAGTACCCAACGGAGAAATAAACATACTTAGGAAAGACGGTTACAACACAATTTATTAATATTTTGGGTAAATCCGCTTTGTCAAAGCAGACAAACAAACAGAGAGATCGTGCCACATTCCTTCTGCGAATGAAGATAAGTAGCGACTGATCTCTCTGTTGTTTGTCGGCTTTGACAAAGCGGATTTACCCAAAATATTAATAAATTGTGTTGTAACTGTCTTTTCTAAACATGTTTATTTCTCCGCTGCACACTTCTTTTCAAGAGATACAGGCAGCGCAGACAGTAGGGAGAGATTAAAAAAGAAAAATACAAGTTAATAGACCAAGGGTAGACAGAAACGCATGCCCCAGAAATGAGAGGAAAAGCCACCCTGTGGGGCTGACCAGGGTGACCCTAGGAACTAAAAAGTAGTTAACCCCACCCAAGTCCCCCAGGGCAGACCTGGGTGGGGGCCACTGTTTAGTTGCAAAGTAAGGTTAATGTTACACAGTGTGCAAAATGATCCAGGTGTACATCAGATAAAAACAGAGCTATACACACTGAAAACAACCGAATAATAACGCTCTTGTAATAAATCTTTATGTTGACAATGGTTTTCTTACCCCTTATTATTGTCTTTCGTCCCCAACCATTCTTCCTTTTGCAGAGTTTAAAATGTTATGCAGTATACAAAATGATCGAGGCGGACCAGCCCCCATAATAGCACTCTTGTAATAAACCTTTACATTGACAATGGTTTTCTAACCCCTTATTATTGTCTTTCGTCCCCAACCAGTCTTCCGTTTGCAGAGTTTTAAATGTTATGCAGTATACAAAATGATCGAGGCGGACCAGCCCCCATAGTAGCACTCTTGTAATAAATCTTTATGTTGACAATGGTTTTCTTACCCCTTATTATTGTCTTTCGTCCCTAACCATTCTTCCATTAGCAGAGTTTTAAATGTTATGCAGTATACAAAATGATCCAGGCGGACCAGCACCCATAGTAGCACTCTTTTAATAAATCAATGGTTTTCTTACCCCTTATTATTGTCTTTCATCCCCAACCATTCTTCCGTTTGCAGAATTTTAAATGTTATGCAGTATACAAAATGATCCAGGCGGACCAACCCCATAATAACACTCTTGTAATAAATCTTTATGTTGTCAATGGTTTTCTTATCTTATTATTGTCTTTTGTCCTCAGCCGGCTGTTTCGTTTTGCAAATTCAAAGGTTATACAGTATACAAAATGATCCAGGCATCCATCAGATAAAAAAAGCAGGCTATACATGCTGAAACCACCCCAATAATAACACTCTTGTAATAAATCTGTATGAAAACGAAAATGCCGCGAGTGTTGGAGAATCTCAATTCATTTCTTTTGTAACTTTTGTAACTTTTTCAGTCTGTTGCGGATGTAATCCTTAATGTTTGTCCAGCGCATATGTCTAAGTGCGGGCTCTTCTGCGATTGCCTGCTGTATCTCGGCCTTTCCAGGAAGTTTGTTCATGACGAGGTGTGTCTTGAAACGAGTTTGAACAGCTTTCTCTTCAGCTTTCCCCCATGGTTTCCTTGTAAATCTAGCTTTCTTTCGAACAGGAGCTGACGCAGTACTGTCATCATCAAAACTATCTAGATTGTCATCAGGCTCTGGACGTCTTTTCTCTGTCATGCTCATTGATTCCTGTGTTGTTGACTTGCTACTTGCTTCACTCACAGGTGCTGTTTCCCCCAAGACCTCTCTGCCAGTTTCAGATGTGTCTTCATTGTCAAAGTCAATCTCTTCATCATCGCCCAGCTCAGCTCTAATGCAACTCTCAAAATCTGTCATCCCATTGTTAACTGACAGAAAAATCTTTGCCACTTTGCCTTTTGAAGGACGTCTTGAGGTTGGCGGTAGATATGGCGATGTATCTGGATATCATGACCAAGGAAGTCTGCCAGCTGATCCCGGTCTAACTCCGAGATGGCCATTGACTGAGCCAAAGTTGCAACCTGCTTCCGTAACTGAGTAAATGTGAACATGGCTGGGTATGACACCTGTGCTTTTAATTCATGGGCCTTCAGAACATCATGTCCTCTGTAAGGCCTCTGACCAGAAGGTGTGGCAAAGATGTACTGGGAACCAGCAAGAGCTGGCACTGATTGCCTCATTTGAAGGATTCTGTCCAGAGTTGTCATCATCTTCTTCATCAGCAAAACGGGAACACTCCTATTAAACTTGCCTCTGATTTCCACTCACTGAAAAGGATTCACCATTTTCTTCTGAACCTCTGTGAGACCTTTCAAGATATCTTGATTGGTGATCGATCCAATCTTAGCATTCTGGAAGTCTGACACCTTCATTCTCTGAACTTCTCCCCCTCGTTTTCGGTTGAAAAGTGATACAGTGCAAAGAGTTGCTTTAATCACTGTCGGATAATCTTCCAAAACCATCCTTGTCTCAAGAAGCTGTTGGACCTTCCTCACATCTTCACATGATGGGATCAGCTTGGGTTTGTTCATGGTCATTTTCCTGACCGACTGGGCTGCTGTAGCGGACACACAATCATACCAGTCGCCGTTGAAGACAGAGTCAAACCGCTGCGCCTCAGAGAGCTCCTGTCGCCACCTGTCATCTGAACCCTGCCCAAGCTGTTTGGATGCCAGTGACTGTTTGATCTGTAAACATTTTTTCAAAGCATGGCGTATGCGCATTGTGAGATTGCCTTTTTGGAACTGATGTGTGTTCTCATCAAAATCTGCTAGCTCTTTTTACAGCCAGTACAACATGATCAAAGCTAGCTGAATTGATCACAGCATTTAAACTTGCGATTTTCATTTCTGACCTCACTCTGATCATCTTTAATAGTCTCCCTAACTCCCGCATCCTGGAGCTGATTTGTCCAGCCGTGTGTTCTTTGATGTCCCTGTGGTCAAATAATCTCTTTCCATGCTCAAGAAGCAAGGGGTCAGTTCTGATGAGACGGCTTATCTCATCATCTCTATGCCTGGCTAATACCTTATGATAGAAGGAAAATTCAACTTCTAAGGGTATTGGAAGCATTAGCCGACCACGGCGTGCCGCCTCACCTCTCTTAGCGATCTGAAACCCTCCTGGTTTCTGACATCAACGTTTTGAGTGTACAGAGATCAGCTTTTTTTTTGATAGAGCCCTTTGCAATGGCTACAGGCGAGAAGGTCGTCTACCTTACTAGTTTTGGTGCGATACTTAGGAATCAAACATCCTGATTTGTTTTCAAGAACAGCAACGTTATGCATGTAATCACCCTCATCTTGTAGTCTGATCCATGCTTGACGTCTCTGCTTTGTCCCTTTTTTCATCACCAAAATTTTAGCAACGTCTGCCTCATCTGCATGGACATCTTGTAAGTGCGTGCTCATTTTCAAGACAAGCTTGCTACACAATTTGCATGCATGTTTTTTGTCCCATTTGTACTTTCCTTTCCCTCTCTGCGAAACGTGCACACCTGTTTCTTCTGCAAGTGCTCTTTCCCCACCCCAACATCATGTTCCTTCTGCCTATCCACATTCTCATTCCCACCTCTTAATTCATCCCCTAACGCACACTGCAGCTTGCTGTACTAGCTTAACTGACACCTGCCCACCCTGAACCTGCCACGTTGATGAAATCTAACATAGTCAATACAATACTGTCTGTGTCAGAGATCCCAGTGATTGATGCCGACACACCGTCTGAATCCGGTGAGCTCGAGCCAGGAACAAACTCCTCGTCATCACTGTCCTTGTATTGCGATGCGCTTGCACTTTCAGTCTCAGGTCCATCCCAGGCTCCATTTGCCAACTGGAGAAAGAAAGAAAGAAAAGCTGCATTAGGACAGAAACAGCCCAATTTTGGTTTAAGGGGCCTTGCACAAGAATAAAAAGAGTAATCCCGTGTATGACCAGTTTACATATGTGACCTCGGTGTCGAGGGCTGGCTTCTGCAGCAGCAAAATCCACGTTTTCTGAAAATGTAAGAAGTTTTCACACATCTGTCAACCCCGCGTGACCCTTTGAGAGAGGTCACTCAAATTGGTATTTTTAAAAAGGTCTTGCCACAAAGTATCCTTGGGCCAAGCTTGAAGAATGTGGCTTGAATAGTCTCCGAGAAAATGCCACTGTTAACTCATTCTACCCCAGACACACCACAGCAGGATAAGGATCCACCATGATAGTTCATTTTGCATGATGATGAGGGTGATTATATGATGATGCCATGGTGGTCCATGTGGTTGGGGACTGCGTGACATGGCCGCATTCCACTCTTCCTGTCATAAATATCCTACGGGCG
This sequence comes from Semisulcospira habei, assembly GCA_036245525.1. NCBI lineage: Eukaryota > Metazoa > Mollusca > Gastropoda > Semisulcospiridae > Semisulcospira > Semisulcospira habei. The sequence goes on from BTPG01000005.1 coordinate 68,018,762, forward strand.
CCAAGCTATTCTGGCACCACCCTTGAACTATCATGGTCGATCTGTGTCCTGCACTGCAATGCAGTCTTGAGAGGACAGGGGCAAAAATTTAAGGATTTTGATGTTGGGGTAGAATGAGTTAAAGTTTACCATGGACGATGGACGGACGACCAGTGGCCCAGAACATAAACTCACTTTTGCTTCGCACGCGAGCCAATAGAATGAAGATGATCATAGAATCACTTACCAGTTTGTAATTGGGGGCATTCCGCTGCCGTCTATGCACCCTCCCACCAGACGCACCCTCTGTGGCAGAGGTTGCGCTATGATGATGCAGCTGACTAATTTTGCCATGGGCCTTGGTCATGTGCCAGGAAGGGGCGTGCTTGTCCACTTCCATAGATCCCGATGGGTTTGGACATCCTGCTGCCATCCGGCGCTGGGTGTGTGCAGAAAGTGCGAGTGTGACCAAAACGGTGTTGCTGCAAACATGTCAAATGCAACCATGTAAACCATTGACATTTTGAAACAGATATATACATAATTACTGTAGTACCCCCAGCCCCCTACGAACAATAACTGGTAATACAGTAAAAAGCGACACTTCAGTTGCACAATCCGAAAAACCTGTTCGTGGAAGTCTGTTCTTCTAATCGCGAGGCAGTTTTGCGTACGAGGATTAAAATCTGGCTCCATTTAAAAAAAAAAGTCATAGTGCATGCATGTGTCAAGTTACTTTTCGATCACAATCACACATGTCAGAAAAAAAGCAACAAAATCGCGTGACAGATTGACCTTGTAATGGTGTTATTGAATGAATTCCTTTCATTGAAGAAGAAAGCTTTTGTTAAAATCGTGGGGTTCTATTATCCTTTACTACAAGACTGAGCAGAAGACGCTGACTGTCACACGGCGGTAGCAGATGCCTCAGTTTTCTGGGCTGACTGTGCAATTGTATCGGATTGGGAGCATCTCTCAGTTAAATAACTGCAATGAACAAGTACATTTGGGCGTGCTCTTAACTAAGAAATATTGCATAAAACTGTACCTCTGCAAACGGAAAAAATGGCCGGCGGGGACGAAAGACGCAAGAAAGGGAAAGGGAAACAACTCAGTTCATCAGTGTCACTACGCAGCTGACCAATCAGCGATCATCAAGTTGATCTCTAGACTCTCGCTTCCGTGTAAACACACAGGCCCAGTGCGTCGCAGAAACACAACATGAAGTAAAGTTCGTGAAATGGGGACATCCTATTTTGATATTTTTTTTCTGACTTTTGAATGAAAGATAATGCAGAAACAACCCTCAGAAAAAATGGGTGCCTGACTTGGTCACCCAGAATTTTACACACACCAATTTTCCAAAGGTTGGTAAAGAAAGTTACCCATTTTAGGGGTTTTGTGTACACACACACACACACACACACACACACACACACACACACACACACACACACACACACACACACACACACACACACACACACACAAACGCACACACACACACACACACATATCGTCGCGCTTTCAGAAGAGTATGCAGGTGGCCTGATATAGCTAGTTTGGAGAAAGACATTGGGTGAGTTCGTTAGCCAGCTTTGTACCCTTTCAACTTCTTTAGTAAAAATTAATTCTTTTCAAAACAAAAATTAAAACAGCAAAAAAAGCCAATCAGTGATCATCAAGTTGATCTCTAGACACTCGCTTCCGTGTAAACACACAGGCCCAGTGCGTCGCAGAAACACAACATGAAGTAAAGTTCGTGAAATGGGGACATCCTATTTTGATATTTTTTTTCTGACTTTTGAATGAAAGATAATGCAGAAACAACCCTTAGAAAAAATGGGTGCCTGACTTGGTCACCCAGAATTTTACACACACCCATTTTCCAAAGGTTGGTAAAGAAAGTTACCCATTTTACACACACACACACACACACACACACACACACACACACACACACACACACACACACACACACACACACACATATCGTTGCGCTTTCAGAAGAGTATGCAGGTGACCCGATATAGCTAGTTTGGAGAAAGACATTGGGTGAGTTCGTTAGCCAGCTTTGTACCCTTTCAACTTCTTTAGTAAAAATTAATTCTTTTCAAAACAAAAATTAAAACAGCAAAAAAGGTCAGTCAGTGGCGGTGACGTAAAAGAGGCAACTCCGTCACCAGGCAGACATTGACACAATACTCTAAATATGACGCAAATCTCTCTCTCTCTCTCTCTCTCTCTCTCTCTCTCTCTCTCTCTCTCTCTCTCTCTCTCTCTCTCTCTCTCTCTCTCCCTCTCTCTCTCTCTCTGAGCCAGCCTTTCAGCCGTTCCCACTTCCCTTTCCCCACTGGCAGTATCCGTATCTAGCTAATAGTGGACCGCGGTCCCAAGCGGTCATGTGAAGTGTGTATTAAACTGATCAGTAAAACATGCCCTCAGCGTTTCGGTTAGATTAACTCCTTCATGCCTGATCGGGAAATGTTGGACGATGATAGGTCCGGGATAGTGCCGGAATAGCTTTGCGTCTTTAAGGCGCTAATCTTATCCGCTGTTACTGCACTTGTGCTATCGTTGTCCATCTCTTTCCAGTGTAAATCGGATGTTCAGCTAACACACCTCCAGGCCTATATGAGTTGGTTTTACCGAATCCCATCCTACTTGACGACTGTTAAAATATTTTTTTTTTTTTTTGTTTTGAGTGTAGGCTCAACTTGAACTAATTTCACTTCTTGCTTTTCATGAACTTAGTAAACATCAGTATAAATCTGAAAAAAAATAATCAATCATATGACTTCATTTTGAGCCCTTCGTCCGTCCGACTTGTAGCAATGCAATAAGAACACAGGTGTGTGAGCCCCATGTGTTATTAGTATTGTTTGGTTCTAGTTCTCGTTCAATCTGTTTTTATGTGTCGAGCACTGATCTGACAATCGTTCGATCTAACGGTGACATTTTTGTACGTAACGGTTTATTGTGCTGTTGTTTTAGTATTACCTCATAGATTTGACATTAACATTTGCGATGTTTTTGGTTTATATGCGATGCGGCCGTATCACAGTAACATGTGTTGCAGTCTGACAGTTTAGAGAAATCGTTGGACTATTAGTACTATGGTTGACCCCTACAGTACAGTTGCGCGTTTGACTTGTGATTGACCGCCATACACATCATTTTTGTAAGCTTGACTAAATGTAATGATTAGTTATTATAGGGCATAGCCAAACGTGTTGTGCTGAATGCGAGTAGCACATTTCTACAAACTATCATTCAAGTTATTTTTGACAGTTGTGGTGATTATAATGTGGATTTGGTTTATTCCAAACTTTCGCACATGATAACTCCTTTCAGTGACTGGACTGTTTCACTGAGTTTCTAATATTGAAAACTTTATATTTAACATTTTCGTCATCAAAATGTGTACACCATCAAACAGTTGCATGCATGCCCATGGGCTGAAGGTCGGGCACCTTAATGTATTCACCTTTACAATAAGGTTCCTGACATTTCAATATTTTTAAACCAGCCTTCACACTTCCATCTCTTTGGGCTAACGGAATCACGTATGCACTCAAGAATTAGCGACGAAAATCTTTGCATTCCAAACTTTTCCTTAATTCGTCGTGACCCAAACACCCTCAAACACACAGGGATTGCTGTTTATGTCCATAACTCGATTGCACATATGGTACACAGACGTGACGTGATGATCTGGAGTCAACTGAGATCGAGTGTGTATGGCTAGAAATAAAAATTAATAACTCATCGCTAATTATAATGGGTTATGTATATAGAAATCCATCGTCCACTGTCGAGTGGTATGATGACTTTGTGCAGATGATGGATAAAGTGAATGGCACTGACAAAGATGTACTGCTGTTAGGTGATTTTAACATTGACTTACTGAAAACAAATCCCATGTGGCAATCGACAACAACTCGTTTTGGGTTGAAGCAACTTGTCCAAACTCTACTAGAATAACCCAATCATCTGCTACACTCATTGATCACATCTATACCAACAACTGTAAGTCAGTACTAGAGACCAGCGTCCCTTCATTAGCTGTCAGTGATCATTTTCCCATTACCTGTACATGGTCGTGCAAGCTGCCCAAACAAAAGAGGGATCAACATGTGTATATTACCTATAGGTCTTTTATAAAACTAAATAAATTTGCTTTTCTACACGATCTTAGCCTTACGCCCTTTCAGGATGTGTACAATTGTACTGACCCAGATAGGGATGTCTCTGTCTTACTTGATCTGTTCCTCGGGGTGCTAAACAAACATGCGCCAGAAAGAAGAAAGCGAGTCCGATCCCGCCAGCCTCCCTCGTGGATAACCGACGAAATCAAACAAGCATTGGCGGACAGAAATAACGATAAAAAGAAAAGAAATTTCAAGAATTTAAAAGATTGCAAAATAAAGTTAAGTACTTAGTTAGAGAGGCTCAGAGATCGTTTGTAACCAAAACAGTCGAAGAAGACAGAAACCCTTCCTCCATCTGGACAGCACTTAATACACTTACCAACAACAAGCGTAAACAGTGCAATTCCAGAAAACCTCTCCGCTGAGGAGTTTAATAATCACTTTCTATCAGCCCCCAAAGACTTACTCAGTTCTCACAATCGCGATCAGTGGATATATTCTACTCCAGAGAAGCTAACAAAGTTCTGTAAGCAAAGATTGTCCTCAGATGATGTCTTCGTCATTCCTGATATTGCTGTACACGAGGTAGGCAAATACATTTCCATCCTAAAAATGAAAACATCTTTGGGCAGTGATGGTATCAATGAATATACCCTTGACCTGTCGCAACCATACATTTATAACCTGTGTATACAAAAAAAAAAATGTCTTCCCAGTAGCTTTCAAAAAATCTAAAATAGTGCCTGTTCCTAAAGCAAAAGATTTTTCTGAAATAAATAACTTTCACCCCATTTCCCTTCTATCGGTTCTCTCGAAGCCTCTGGAAAAGCATGTTCACAAACATCTTCTGGAATTTCTTGAAGAAAGGTCCCTATTATGTCATTACCAGTCAGGATTTTGTCCCAAGCATTCATGCCACACTGCACTCGCACGAATAGTGAATTCGTGGGTCAACAGCATAAATGATAATAAAATGGCTGGTCCTGTCTTCTTGGATCTAAGGAAAGCGTTCGATCTTATTGATCACACCATCTTATTAAAAAAGCTTGCCACTTACTTCAACAATAAGAGACCGTGAGCTCTTTCGTTTCTGAACTCCTATCTTACAAAAAAAAAAAAAAAAAAAAAAACCCCAAAACACAAACAGTCTACTTCAACGGAAAATGTTTATCTGAACAAGTTGTTGAGTATGGAGTGCCCCAGGGGTGTATTTTAGGCCCACTACTGTTCTGTATCTTCATTAACGATCTACCATTACATGTAACGTGTACTGAGGCTGAGTGTGACATGTTTGCCGACGACTCAACATTACATTCCGCTGGTAAAACTGTGCCTGAAATTGCAAATAATCTTCAAGAGAGTCTTCATGAAGTCTCTCGGTGATGTAATGAAAATCACATGCTTGTAAATCCCATAAACACAAAAAGCATGCTTATGACAACCCGCCAGAAACATCAGCTCCAACCTCCATCACTCAACCTTTCTTTTGACTCCATCTCAGTTGAGCAGGTCAGTCAACGCACGTGATTACTCTGCTCTATCGGGTGGTTCCTGGTTTACGTGAACTTACGTCGCACTTTTTACTGAGCGCAATTATTTTTTGCTAAACCGTACTATATCCAAATTGTTAGTCAGTCACTTGCTAGCAGCGAACAAAAGCAGCAGTCTCAAAGAAGACTTTCAGGCGTGGTTTTCCATTAGCTGAAGCCCTCAGGCGGTTGTGCCATTCCTCTGTAACGGCCCTGCAACACGGCCCTGGTCGCCGTGGAGCTGGTGTCCTGGAAAGTATAGTGAAGCTGCGACGACTGAACCCCTGGGTTGTCTTGTTTGTTTGTCTTCGTCTCAGCCGGGGCGTCTTCACGGATGACAGTAAGTGCGTGCAACAATTCTTCACTGTCCATATGCTCGGGGGGAGGGGGGGAGGGGGGGGGAGGGGGGGGGGGGAGGGGGGGAGGGGGGGTGTTTGTTATTTGCTTCTTCTGGTATTATTATTAGCTTAGTTAGTGAGTATTGGGGGCAAATGTAAGAATGCCATTTATTTTATTTTGTAGTATTTAGCGTCGGAGGGTACATTTGGAAGTGAGTTATAATTACGGTGATGTATAAATATGCATTTCGTTGAATTTGAACTTATTATTGTTTTGGGATAGAGGTGAAGGAATATAAAAGACGGCAAATAAAGTTGTGGGAAGGTGAGGTGATTACCTTTCTTCTGTTGTTAGTTATTCATATGTGTATTTTTGCAACCTTGTTTAGTGCATCGAAAGATCTGAGTGGATTAGTCCGCCGCCGTTACTGTGCGGAAGGGCTGGGTGGTACCATTATGAGAGTGGAGGCTGGCTGTGTCACTCCTCGTGGGATTACGATGCCGTACCTGAGCGCTGTTGCGAGCGTCGTGGCACACACCGCGTTTAGCCCAGGTCGGGTGATCCCATTTAGTATTTACTCTTACATTAAGTAAGGTCTTGTCCATTTGTAAATTCGTAAAAGAATGTAAGACTCATTTTATTTCCTCGTGGTGACATTATTATGAGAGGAACTTTGTCGCAGTGACGGGAATATTGTGTATTCTACTTATTCAAAAGGAGCCATGTGCTGTGAAGAACTTTATCGTGGAAGCGAAAGAAATAATTTAATTTGAACTTGTCATTTGTGTTCCCGCCAAGGAGGTCCAATAACTTGTAAATTATATTACGTTTTTCTAAATTTTTTATTGTATTTCATCAAGCATATTTGTCTTATTATCTATTTGACGTTATTTTGTATTATGTATGTTGGATATTCATGCTGGTGAGTGTGGATGTGCGTGTGAATGCGATGCGTGAGTGTGGGGTTAGGGTTGAGTGAGAATATTTTGGATTATTGTTATTTGTATATGTAATAAATGTCGTAATTGTTCCTCTGGTGATTGTGTTAGGTTGGGATGGTTGTACTCGAATGGTAGCGCTCATAGTTTGCGCCCCGGAAGGGGGGTCGTGACATTTTGGTGGCGGCGGTGGGATCGAAATTGTTAGGGGGTGGGGGGGGGGGGGGTTGGTTGGTGTGGGTTGTTAGGTTAGTACCCAGAGGTTAGTTTTTTGTTTCGTTGTCGTGAGTGTCGAGTGGATGACTAGGCGGGCGGTTGGTCGGGAGGGAGTGAGTATTGCTCTAGGGCTCATACCTCGAGCAGTGCAAAACGGGGGAGGGGGGTGGAGGGGGGTTGTTGTGTGCAACTCTGCTGCCAAGTCTGGGCAACAGGGGACCCTCCGGCTCCGTCTTGCGTTTGTTTTTGTGTCATTCATTTGATTGTCTTGTGTTAAGTGTTAGGTGTTGTGTGTTGGGTGTTCGGTTGTCGTTCAGCTTTCGTTTTCTCCTTGAGTGGCAAGACACAATCTCCGGGCACGATGCTGACCAGGTCCGGGACTCGTAGGGCTGTGGAGGAACAGGCACAGGTGGCTGAGCCATTGCCTGACTCGTTGACTGCTGGAACCACCCCGTCGCGTCAGACTGGAGCGGCAATCACTGTGAGTACGCCTTCCTTCCAGAACCCTCGCATGGCGCATTGTTATCCCCGGTAGAGGCCAAAGGTTCGGTAGGACTAGGCGGGTCTGACCCCTATGTCAGATACAGATATGGGGATGAGCATGGGATTGACAGACGCAGTGTTAGCCTATTTTGTGATGGAATCTGTTAGGAAAGACCAAGAGTTGAATTTACTAGAGAGGAAATTCGAAGCTGAAGAGATCGTAGAGAAAGAGCTGAACAGGAACAGAGAGAGTTAGACCGTAGGGAAAGGGCTGAAGAAAGGTCAGATGATAGAGAAAGATTTCAAGCCCAGCTAGAGGAAGAAAGAAGGGCTTGGGAGCAGACATTAGCACAGCAAAGTCAGCGTAGGCATTCAGATGGGTATCGCGTCAGACTTCTACCTTTTGTGGGAAGGAAGACATAGAGAGCTACCTTCAGCACTTTGAGCAAATTGCCGAGACTCAAGGGCGAAGAGGGGAAATCTGGTCCGCTAGATTATCAACTTTACTGTCGGGGGAAGCTAAAGAGACGTACTTGAAGCTGAGTCCAGAGCAAGCCTAAGATTTCAGTGCCGTCAGAGATGCGCTACTGAGACGTTTTCGGAGGGACGCTGAGTATTACAGCAAACAGTTCAGGGAGGTAAGTAAGGAGGGTGCTGAAACTTTTCCCCAGTTTCTGAGTAGGTTACACACCCTAGTGAAGAGGTGGTTCTCGTTAGCCAGGAGAGACATTGAGGATGTAGTTAACGTGTTGGACGCTTTCATCACGGAGAAACTTATGCAATCATGAGTCCGGAGTTAGAGCTGTTTGTGAGAGAACGACTTCCCGAGAACGGTGGAAAGGCGGCGGAGTTAGCTCAGCTTCACATAGACGCTAAGAGGGCAATGACTAGGGGACCTGTGTTTGGGGGGATGGGGGTGGGGGGGGGCGGGGGGGGGGGTACCACCTAGAGGAGGACCCAAACCCAACGACCCGTCTGTTAAGGCAGATAATCCGTCTGGTTGAAGTAAGAAAGAGGAGACTAAACCAAAAGAAAGTCAAGGAGGAGGTCGGCAAATTTAGTGTTACATGTGTGGAAAGAAGGAGCACGCAGCAAGGCAGTGTAGACAACCAAACCCTTTGAATCGAGTGACTGTAAGCCAAAACACCAGTCTAATTCAGGGAGAGCTCATTAACACCACCATCAGTAGCATTCAGCCGTACAATCCTTGGAGTACAGGGCACCTCAGAGGGAATCCTGTTAGAGTCATAAGGGATATGGGGGCTGTGATGGGAGCGGTAGCATCCAGATGGGTGCGACCTGAAGATCTGACATGTCGTGAAATTGAAGTGGTGTTGGCCGATCCATCCAAGGCAGGGAACTACCCTACCGCTTACGTAGAGGTAGATTCACAGTTTGTTAAGGGGACTATAGAATTGATTGTCATCAAAGATTCTATCCCTGACATCATACTGGGCAATTAGGTAGTCTTCAAGGAAGGGCAGCGTAGTCCCGTAGCTGTAGATGGAAAAGAATGCGCCGTGGCTGCAGCTATACAAACTCGAGCTCAAGTGAGGGCAGAAGGCAGGGGAGAAAAATCATTAGCCATCCCAGAAGCTCTCAAGTTGGATGCGACTTCAGAACAGCAGGAGAGAGTGGCTGAGGCGCGCGTGGTGCTGGCGGAACAGGCGGCCGCTCCGACAGCCGGAGAAGAAGAGTTGGAGAAAGCGATTAGCGAGTTGGATCGACACATGCTGAAGACAGAGACAGGCGGACACAGCACCGGCAGATGTTGACTCCGCGAGTGATCGGTTGCAGGAGAGAGTGTGCATAGCTACCGCCGTAGTGACAGAAGAAGGCGAAGTCTAGGAAGAGGTGTATGTTGTTGACAACTTACCGACAGTGACGTTGACAGCAGTTGAAACACCAAGAGACGTTCATTTAGATTCTGAGTGTCCAGACGCACACCAGAACATTAGAGACGTGGTTGAGCAGTACGCAGACATTTTTACAGACTTACCGCTGCGCACTACGCTAGACGAGTGCGAGATAAGGCTTGAAGATGACAGACCAGTACGTACCAGACAATACCCTTTACCACATTCTCAGGTAGCAGTGATCAAAATGGAGGTAGAGACGATGATAGACATGGTAGTGACACAAAGGGCTTCATCGCTATTCAGTTCCCCCATAGTTCTGGTAAAGAAAACAGATGGCTCAGTTAGATTTTGCGTTGATTTTCGCAAATTGAAGAAACAGGTAGTGTTCGATGCAGAACCAATGCCAGATATCGAGTACCTGCTAAACAAGTTGTCCAGGGCTAAGTACTTGAGCAATCTAGAAATGTCCAAAGGGTATTGGCAAATACCTATGAAGTCTGAAGACAAGTGTAAAACCGCTTTCACTACTCCAGAAGGACAGTTTCAATGGTGCGTAATGCCGTTTGGTCTCAAAACTGCGAGGGCGGTATTTTCTAGAATGATGCGCAAGATGTTGTTGCCACTAGGATTGAGAGAAGTAGACAACTTCATGGACGATCTCATGGTAGCTACTGAGACAAAAGAGAGACACCTTGAGTGTTTGAAGATTTTGCTTGATCGGCTGAGGGAGGTGCAGTTAGCTGCTCGCTCTTTCAAACGCTATTTGGGGTTCCACGAACTAGATTTACTTGAGCCATGTAGTGGGACAAGATAGAATACTTCAGGAATCGAGCAAAATGGATAAGATCCAGAACACTCCTCGTCCCATTACCAAAAGGCAAGTGAGGTCATTCTTAGGGCTAGCAGCCATAGCTGTACCGTTTACAGACTTGACCAAAGGAGGGAAGTCAGGTCCAATTGTACAGACAGAGTCCTGTGAGGCGGCTTTTCAAACACTGAAGGATAGACTTTGCGCTAGTCCAGTCTGCTGTATGCCAGACCTAGATAAACCCATAGTGTTGCAGACTGACGCTTCAGATCTTGGGATAGGTGCAGTGCTTTGTCAAGATCAAGGACAGGGACTTACCGATCACATGCACTAGCAAGAAGTTGAATAAGGCTGAGCAAAATTATTCAATCATAGAAAAGGAATGCCTTTCATTGGTATCGGGTGTTCAGAAGTACAAGCAGTATCTGTACGACCGGATGTTCACCGTACAGACGGACCATCGCCCACCTCAGTACCTACAACACGCTACAAGTACCAACAGCAGATTAATGAGATGTGCACTTCAGCTGCAACCATATTCGTTAGTGGTGCAAAGCAGAACAGGGAAAGAGAACGTACCCATGATTTCTTGAGTATAAATATTGAGTCGTGAAAGAAACATTAAGGAAAAAAACACCTGCTAGTTTTGTCTTAGGGGGGAGGTGTGTCACGACACGGGTTATTTTTCCTATTTTTATAGGGGAGTTAAATTTAGAGGGGTGCCAGAGACTAGTTAGTCACCAGGTAAAACGGTAGCACAGGCGAGTTGGTTGGCTTTTACACGGAGAATTGGTGCCATGTGGGTTGCGGAGGTCGGGCGTGTGACGCACGTGATTGCTCTGCGCGATCGGGTGGTTCCTAATTTACGTGAACTTACATCGCACTTTTTTTAGAGCGCAAGTTTTTTGTTTGTTTGTTTGTTTTTTTGGCTAAACTGTACTATATCTAAATTGTTAGTCAGTCACTTGCTAGCAGCGAACAAAAGCAGCAGTCTCCAAGGGAGGACTTTCAGGTGTGGTTTTCCATTAGCTGAAGCCCTCAAGCGGTTGTGCCGTTCCTCTGTAACGGCCCTGCAACACGGCCCTGGTCGCCCCGGAGCTGGTGCCCTGGAAAGGAGAGAGAAACTGCGACGACTGAACCCCTGGCTTGTCTTGTTTGTTTGTCTTCGTCCCAGCCGGGTCGTCTTCACGGCACGCAACAATTCTTTAGTGGCCATATGCTCGGGGATTTTGTTTGTGTGTGCTTGTTCTGGTATTATTATTAGTTTAGTTAGTGAGTATGGGGGGGGGGGGGGGAGTGTAAAAATATAGAAATGTCATTTATTTTATTTGGTAGTATTTAGCGTTGGAGGAGGGTAAATTTGGAAGTGAGTTATAATTATGGTAATGTGTAAATATGCATTTTGTTGAGTTTGAATTTATTATTATTTTGGGAGAGAGGTGAAGGAATATAAAAGACGGCAATTAAAGTTGTGGGAAGGTGAGGTGATTACCTTTCTTCTGTTGTTAGTTATTCATATGTGTATTTTTGCAACCTTGCTTTAGTGCATCTAAAGATCTGAGTGGATTAGTCCGCCGCCGTTACTGTTACTGAAGGGCTGGGTGGTACAATTGTGAGAGTGGATGCTGGCTGTGTCACTCTTCGTGGGATTACGATGCGTACCTGAGCGCTGTTGCGAGCGTCGTGGCAGGCACCGCGTTTAGCCCAGGTCATGTCATCCCATCCCATTTAGTACTTACTAACTTACTTTAAGTAAAGTCTTGTCCATTTGTAAATTCGTAAAAGAATGTTGTGAGACTAATTTTATTTCCTTGTGGTGACATTACTATGAGAGGAACTGTGTCGCAGTGATGGGAATATTGTGAATTCTACTTATTCAAAAGGAGCCATGTGCTATGAAGAACTTTATCGTGGAAGCGAAAGCAATAATTTAATTTGAACTTGTCATTTGTGTTCCCGCCAAGGAGGTCCAGTAACTTGTAAATTATATTACTTTTTTTCTCAATTTGTATTTGTATTTCATCAAGAATACTTGTTTTATTATCCGTTTGATGTTATTTTGTATTATGTATGTTGGATATTTCTGCTGGTGAGTGTGGATATGCGTGTAAATGTGATGCGTGATCGGTGTGGGGTTAGGATTCAGTGAGGATATTTTGGATTATTTTTATTTTTATATGTAATAAATGTTGTTGTAATTGTTCCTCTGGTATTTGTGTTAAGTTGGGATGGTTGTACACGAGTGGTAGCGTTCATAGTTCACGTCCCAGAAGCGGGGGTAGTGACAGCTGGCTAGAGTCAATTAATAAAAATTTAATGTTAGGAGCAGTTTTCCTAGATCTTAAAAAAAATCTTTTGATCTTGTAGACCATGATATTTTGTTACATAAGCTTAAAATATACCACATGGACAAAACTACAATAACTTTTCTCACATCCTATTTGGAAGACTGAAAGCAAAACGTATATGTTCATGGTCAGTACTCTATGCAAGGCCATGTTAAATTTGGAGTTTCTGAAGAATCAATTCTTGTACCCCTCCTATTTAACTTTTCATAAACGACCTTCCTTTACATATTTCCGACCCTAAGGTTAATTGTAATTTCTTTGTGGACGACACAAGCCTTTACGTTGCTGGTAAGAACAGTCATCATTTTAGTCGTTGTTTACAATCCAGTCTTGACAAAGTTTCTGATTGGTGCTATAAAAACCACATGGTACTACATCCTGATAAGACGAAGAGCATGTTAATCACCTCACGACAAAAACATCAACTTCACCCCCTCCACTAACGCTCAGTCTAAACTGCCACTCCATTGCACAAGTCCATGAATGCACCTTGCTTGGAATACATATAGATGAGCAGCTATGTTGGGAAAAACACTTGACTAACATTTGTAAGAAGATATCAAAAACATTTCTTTTGTCACAGTTGAGTAGTGTGAGTGACACAAATACACAAAAAAAATGTTTTTTCATGCGCACATCAGATCCCATGTTGACTACATTATACTGTTTGGGATGGTAGCGGTGATGTGCATATCAAGAAACTAAATTCACTATACTAAAGAGCCATTAAAAATGTAGATAGAAGATCCATTCCTACCACTGAAAAACTGAAAAGTCTCAATATTCTTGGCCTTCGTCAACAACTCGTTTACAACAAGTGCATACTTATGGTTACAATTATCCACAATAAAGCTCCACAGTATCTAACAGCTAAATTTACTCCACAACGACAGTGTGAAAGGTCCTCTAGGAACAGTACTCTTCCATTACCACTACCTCGCATTGACTTATTCAAATCCAGCCTAGCCTTTTCGGGACCACTTTTATGGCATTCACTTCCCCAACAATTAAAACACTAACCCACCTTGCTACCTTTAAAACAAAACTACACAGATACCTGATGGAAACATCATAGTTTTTCCCCTGGTTTCTCCCCGTTACATGTTTTGTGTGTGTGTGTGTGTGTGTGTGTGTTTAAATGTTTTTAATTATATACATATAAATATTATTCTATATCATGTCATTCTGATGAAAGGTTATGTTAATGTATATATGCGTGTGCGTGCATTTACATGCCTGTAAATGTGTGTGTATGTATGTTTTTGATTCTTGGCACCTTGTGATTGCTTTTGCAATGATATGTTCTTTTGCAATTCATTTTTTTCCCTAAGTTTTTTTGCGCTGAAGTGTTATTTCCTTTTCCGTATTTTTTTTATTGTCACCTAAGTATCATTTGCTGTACTGTGTGTCTGTATTTATTTAGTTATGATTTTTGTTTGCGTTAAATATTTTTGCTTGTCTTCAGTATATTTCATGTTGTAATATGTTAGCAACGGCAAGTTTTAAAAAAATGACGTATTTGTATCTGTCAAACTTCTACCGTTGCGTAATACAGTGTCATCATCATCATCATCATCATCCTCATCCTCATCATCATCATCATCATAATCATCATCTTTCTCTCACTCTCTCTCTCTCTCTCTCTCTCTCTCTCTCTCTCTCTCTCTCTCTCTCTCTCTCTATCTCTCTTCTCTGTGTTTTCTTAGTCCTAAAAATAGCATTTGATCTTGTCGACCATGACATTCTCTTAAAGAAGCTGGGAGCATACCATCCATATAAGCGAAACCGCCATAGCATTCTTTAGATCATACCTAAAAGACAGAAAACAAAAGGTATATACCCATGGAAAATACTCTAAACAAGGACAAGTTAACTACGGTGTCCCTCAGGGGTCTATCTTGGGACCTCTTCTATTTATAATATTTATTAATGATTTGCCTTTGCATATTACTAACACTGATGTCAACTGCAACCTTTTTGCGGCAGATACGATTCTCCATGTTTCTGATTAAAAAAACAAACAGCTGACATTAACCTTAGCATACAAAGTAGTCTCAGGGAGGTTTCCGACTGGTGCAGAGTGAATCATATGGTTCTTCATCCAGGAAAAAAATGAGTATTTTAATCACTGCATGACAAAAACACCAACGCCGACCACAGCCGTTACATATACAACTGAACGCTAAACCAATAGAACAAGTCACAGAGTGTAAATTCTTGGGAATACATGTTGATGAACAACTATGTTGGGAGACACATAAATACCGTCTGTAAAACCATTGCTAAAGACACTTTCCTGTTGTCCCAGCTTAGACAAGTAACGGATACACATACATAAACTGTTTTTTCATGCCCGTATCAAGTCTCACGTTGATTATGTCTCCACAGTGTGAGACGGTTGTAGTGATGTTCACATGAACAGGTTGAACTCTATATATAAAAGAGTTGTCAAAATGATAGATACGCGGCTCATTCCTATCACAGACAAATTTAGACATCTAAACATTCTTCTCCTGCGTTAACAACTTAGTTTCAACAAATGCATCCTCATGCACAAGATATTAAATAACATGACACCGCAGTATCTAACCACCAAATTTATGTAACAGCAAGAACGCAAACGGACCTCAAGGAACAATACTTTACCCCTACCTCTGCCTAGAATTGACCTCTTTAAAACTAGTTTATCATTTTCTGGACCTTTTGTATGGAACACTATTCCTGCACATTTGAAGACTATAGCCTCGCTTGCTTGGAATCTTAATAACGAAACTTTTCGATTACCTGATGAGCCAAACATAACATCACTGGGCATTTATTTAAACGAACCCTGATGGTTAATACTTTTATGTATCACATGCATTTATGTATAGTGTGTGTGTGTGTGTGTGTGTGTGTGTGTGTGTGTGTGCGTGTGTGCGTGCGTGTGTGTGTGTGTGTGTGTGTGTGTGTGTGTGTGTGTGTGTGTGTGTGTGTGTGTGTGTGTGTGTTATAAGATGAATGTTGAGTGTTAATATTATTCTGTGTATATAAGTTTTAAAAAAATATTATTATTATTATCATTTTGTTTCTATTTTCTTTTAAATTGTTGTTGCCTAAAAAAAATGTGTGTAAATAATTTATAACGTCTTTATTATTATTATTTGTCACGTAACGGATGTGACATGTTGTTTTATTTTTTTGCCGAGTCGTTTTCTTGTTAATAAATGTAGATCGCCGACTTCTGTACATAGCCTTAGTTTAGGGAAGTTAATAAATGTAGTGTGAGCGTAATTGTAAAGCCCGTGCAGCAAGCTTAGCAGTGAGCGAGTACAGCGGTTGCACGCTTTAGCCAAGTAGCTGTAACCGAACAGTGTTCAGAAGTAAAGTTAAACTGCAAGGTAGCAGAAGGATATTACAGTCAGTCAGTCGAGTTAGCTAGCGCAGCGAGAGTCTGGGTCAGGGTGCGGCCTCGTTTGGAGCCCTTGACAAGCTGTGTGAGGGTTGTTTTACCCTCCCTGCAAGACCACGGCCAGTGTTCCTGGGTGTGGGTGTCCCGAGAGACTTGCGACCACGGCTGCTACTCACCAGAAGACCCCTCCGGTTCGTCTTCGTCTTGTTTTGTCTCGTCCTGCCGGAGGACTCACCAGTGACAGGTATTTACTCATGCCATTTTCCTCAGTTAGCTGCTGTGCTCTCGGGTGTGTGAATGTGTATATAGGTGCGGAAGGGTATGTTCGTCTAGTTTTTTAGTGATGTTTTAATTGAGTCTTTAACCATGTTTTTTTAGGTTGGGTTGTAATGTGGTGGGTGTCGGATTTAGTTGTTTATGTTCGGCTGTCGCCGAGTGAGTATATTTAAAGGGCCATGTTGTAAAATGAATTAAAGTGGGTATCCTTTCAAATATATTTGTATTAAGTCCTAGATGTAATGTAATAAGATTGTCACGTTGGGTGGTTGCTGGTGATTATTTCATATCTTTGTATGTACATCGGCATATTTTGATAATGTTGGTTTTGGCAGTGGCAATGTTATTATACAAAAGTGGTTGTGCTAGCTTAATGTTAGTGTAATGGAATAGTGCAGACCTGGTGAATGTTGAATGTACATAGGAAGCTTTCATATCCATGATTGTATATTTAATATGGCCAAGGCAGGTATTAGGGTGAGACGAGACACAACTCACGTGGTTTGTGAGTAGGTGCGTGTCAAATAGGCCAGAATTAACTGTGTTGGCACTTTGACTGACAATGCGCCCTTTTCCAGTGCACTGGCTTCGATCACTGGCTTCGAAGATTTCGTTCTTCGATCTCATCATCCACGACCAACGGTGACGCATCATCGGGAGTCGGAACGCCTTCGCTAGCCGGTCCTGTTGGACAAGTACGTTGGGCTACAGCAGGCTGATTCTACGTTCTGAGCGTCGGTCACAGGCGTGCGTGGGCAAGCGCGGCTACGGTGCTCTGTGGTGCAGGGGTAGTACTCGTACGTTATGAGCCACCCTGTCTAGTGTGGGACAGAGGACACTGTACAGAGACAAAGTTACCCGCCTTGTATAGCCGTTGGCCATATTAGTCATGTTCACCTGTCAGTCATGTTCACCTGTTAGTCATATTCACCTGTTAGTCATATTCACCTGTTAGTCATTTTCACTTGTTAGTCATCTTTTTATATGTTAATCTTTTTTATGTGTTAATACGTTATGAGTGCATGTGTGGGTATGTGTGAGTGTGTGGGGCGTTAGGGGGTTGGGGTGGGGGTTAGAGTAAGGGTAGGAAATAAAGGATTTGTTTGTTGTTTATCACTGGCGTTGCGTTATTTATTTAGGGTGGGTGGGTTTTCTCGAGTGTCTGCACTCATATTGTCCACGGCGCCCTGACTCCGTCAGGCGTGTCGTGACATATTTGGTGGCAGCGGTGGGATAAGGATTAGGGGGAGGTAACAGATTAGGTAGATTAGGGTATTTTTGTGCGCCAGTGACCGTGTGTTCGTGTTGTGGTACGAGTAAGATTTAGCGGGCGGTTGGCGGGAGTGGGGGCGTATTGCGCCAGGGGCCACGGCCAGAGAGTGCAGTGCGCATAAACGAGGGGTGGCATGAGTGGTTGCCTCTCATTACTCAGGTACCGAGTGGTGAGGACCCTTCGGCTCTTGTCACTGTCTAGCCCTTATTCGTTGTTTGTATTCTGTGTATTTATTTGTTTTGTTTTTTCTTTGTCAGGGGTCCTGCTGGGGAGCAGTTGTCGTCGCTGCCTCCGTGACACCCACACCAGGATGCCTCCTAAACGGGATACCAGGGCCACCCGTGCCACGTCGGGGCACGACCCTGAGTCCGAGGGTGGTGGTGCAGGGGATGAGGGTCCAGGAGAGAGAGGAGCCACTTTGGCCACTCCCTCTCGGAAGGAAACGGTGGTGAGTACCCTTACCCGTACTCTCACTGCAGCAGGACTGACACCCAGTAGGGATCAGGAAAGTAAAGAGGGGTTAGGGGTGATAGTAAACCCATATGAGCAGTATAAAGTGATAGGAGAGGGCCTAGGACTTAGTGGGAGAGCTCTAACCCAGTTCATCCTGTCCGAAGTTAGGAGAGAGGAAGAAAAACGGGAACGTGACCTAGAGCGTAGGGCGTTAGAGAGTCGGTTCCAGATGGACCGTGAGGCGGCTGAGCAAGCTAGGAGGGATGACTTAGCATTGACCGAACGTAAGCTAGCTGCCGCGGAACAAGCACGGAAAGAAGAGCTCGTCGCGGCCGAGACGCGGCTTAGATTACAGTTAGCAGCATCGGAAAAGAAGTCAGTTACGGAGTCTAGTCAGCATTACTCGCTCAAGGTGCGTCCGTTAGAGGATAAGGAAGATGTGGAATCTTACCTTCAGCTCTTTGAGAGAGTAGCCGAAACCCAGGGGTGGCCGAAAGAGGTATGGGGGATCAGGTTAGCACCTCTATTGCAGGGGGAGGCCCGTGATGCATACCTTAGGCTGACGGTAGAGCAAGTGAAAGATTTTGAGGTGGTGAGGGAGACCTTACTGAGAAGATTCAGGCGTGACGCTGAATATTACAGGCGCCAGTTTCGCGAAGCCAAAAAGGAGAGTCTCGAAACGTTTCCACAGTTGTTCGTTAGGTTGAAGACCTCAGTCAAGCGTTGGTTCACTTTAGCCCATAAGAACATAGAGGACGTAGAACAAGTGCTAGACATGTTTCTGTCTGAGCAACTTTATGCTATTATGAATGCAGACCTGGAAATGTTCGTTAGGGAAAAACGTCCTAGGAATGGTGAAGAGGCCGCGGAGCTAGCGCAGCTCCATATCGACACCAAACGGGCAGTCTCGCGTCCATTGGGTGGGGGGCCGATTCGTCCGCCGTTCAAGAAGGACAAAGGGTCGAATAAACCCCCTGAGGCCAAAGCAGAACATAGGGCAGAACCAGCTAGTTCAGGCAGGGGGACTGGTGAACGGCTGTGCTTTAAGTGCAACAAACCAGGGCACGTAGCAAGGAACTGTCAGAGTAAGGCGTCAGTTAACCAAGTCACCATTGCTCCTGAGACAGTAGCCGTAATGACAGAGCCCGTGACCGTAGGGATGCGGACGATCCGGCCCTACGACCCGTGGAGTAAGGGATTAGCCAAGGGAAAGGAAGTTCGTATCATGCGTGATACCGGCGCGGATATGAGTGCGATCGCCGCCAAGTGGATAGAACCCAGGGATCTTACAGGTCGGTTCATAGACGTCAATCCCGTCGACCATACTAAGTCCGATAAGTATCCGACTGCATGGGTTGAAATCGATTCCCCATTCGTGCGAGGGACGATCGAACTTATCGTAATGGAGCGCATGGGACCGGACGTAATCCTAGGGAACTGGGTGACTTTTTCAGATGGGAAACGTAGTCCCGTATCCATTGATGCCAGTGAGTGTGCTATGGCAGCAGCAGTCCAAACTCGAGCTCAGGTTCAGAGGGAAAAGGAAGGAGAGAGCGCGCTTAAAGTCGTTAAGCAGGCCGATCTCAATGTGACTCCTCCCCAGCTGATAGAGTGGCAAAACCAGGACGAAACTCTAGCTCGCGCTAGGAAGTTGGCCGAAGAGGGCCGAGCAATTCCGTCAGGGAAAAGTCTGATAGAATTTTGCAGGACGAAAGAGCAGATGGGAGAAGAGGTGAGAGATGCAAGCCAGTACGTGGTAGATTTACGGAATCGCATTGAAGAGACTTGCAGGTTAGCGCAACAGAATTTGAAGCTAGCTTCGAAAAAGCAGAAACAGCACTTTGACCGCAGAGCCAAACCACGCAGTTTTAGTGCAGGAGACAAGGTTTTGTTGTTACTTCCAGTTAAACACAACAAGCTGGAGATGGCTTGGCAGGGACCGTTCGAAGTTCTAGAGAGAGTCGGAGAGTGTGACTACAGGGTACGGGTGGGCAGTAAAAATAAACTGTACCATGCAAATCTGTTGAAAAAGTTCCAAGAACGAGTGTCAGTAGCTACAGTAGTGATAGATGAGGAGGACGAAGATGAGGGGGAGAGGCATTCAGGGCGGTAAAGGAAGTACCTACCATTCCTTTAGTAGCGTCTGAAGGACCCTCCGACGTCCATCTTGATCCTAACTGTCCAGAAATCCATTCTAGTATACAAGCTCTGACTGTCCAGTTTAAGGATATTTTGACAGATTATCCGTTGAGGACGACACTAGACTCATGTGAAATCCATTTGACTGATGAAGTGCCGGTGAGAACGAAGCAATATCCTCTACCTCATTCTCAGCTAGAGGTCTCTCTCTTGGCTTGACTTCGCGAACGAAGATTCTATAGGGCTTGCCCACGTCGTCTGCAGGCATTTTCGTGGCTGCGGAGGCCAATCCGGGACAGGCAGGTTCGACCGCAGTGGCTGCAGGGGAAGGTCTGGTCAGGGTTCTGAGTTACGGCAGCTCTGTTTTTTCTTCTGAGCCGCTTGTCCTTAAGGTTAGCTCTGCGAGAGTCCTCAAAGGAGACGGCTGCCTTGTGAATGGTGGAGCGCCAGGTGTCACGGTCCGCGGCAAGCGAAGACCACTGGTGGTGGTCGATTTGGCAGGCACTAAGTGACTTCTTGAGACCGTCTTTGTATCTCTTCTTTGGTGCCCCTCTGTCTCGGTGTCCAGTGGCGAGCTCGCCGAACAGAGTGATCTTGGGTAGGCGATGATCCTCCATCCTGGAGACGTGCCCCGCCCAGCGAAGCTGTGTCCGCAGCAGCAAAGCCTCGATGCTCACAGTTTCCGCCTGTTCAAGGACCTCGACGTTGGAGACATAGTCACTCCAGTGAATGCCCAGGATGGTACGCAGGCAGCGCTGGTGAAAGCGTTCGAGGAGTCGTAGTTGGCTGCGGTAGAGGGCCCAGGACTCGGAACCGTACAGCAGGGTGGTGAGGACGACAGCTCTGTACACGCTGATCTTGGTGCCTTTTTTCAGCTGTTGATTGTGCCACACCCGCTTGAATAGTCGCCCGAAAGCACTGTTCGCTTTTGCCAGCCTGTTGTCCAGCTCCTTGTCCAGCTTGGCGTCTGACGTGATGATGCAGCCAAGGTAGGTAAACTGGTGTACAGACTTCAGTTCGGACTCGCCGATGGTGATGTGGGGAGGGCGATGCTCTTCCTTGGGTGCCGGCTGATGAAGGACCTCTGTCTTTTTCAGACTGACCTCAAGTCCAAAGAGCTGGGCGGCATCTGCGAAGCAGGACGTAATGCGCTGCAAGGCTCTCTCTGTGTGTGCAACGAGGGCAGCGTCATCAGCAAAGAGCAGCTCACGAATCAGTTGGTCTAGGGTTTTCGTGTGGGCCTGCAGTCGTCTGAGGTTGAACAGGCTGCCATCGAGACGATACCTGATGTACACTGCGTCGTCATCGTCGAGGTCCACTGTGGCCTGCTTCAACATCATGCTGAAGAAGATGGTGAAGAGGGTCGGTGCCAGCACGCAGCCTTGCTTCACGCCGTTGCGAATGGGGAATGGTTCTGAGAGGTCACTGTTTAGTCTGACCTGGCCTTGCTGGTCCTCGTGGAGCTGGACGATCATGTTGAGGAACTTTGGGGGACAGCCTAGTCGCTCCAGGATCTGCCACATACCTTGCCTGCTCACAGTGTCAAACGCTTTTGTTAGGTCGACAAACGTTACGTACAGCCCTTTGTTCTGCTCGCGGCACTTCTCCTGAAGCTGTCTCAGCACAAAGACCATGTCGGTGGTACTCCTGTTGGCTCTGAAGCCACACTGGCCCTCTGGGAGGTGGTCTTCAGCGATGGCAGGTACCAGCCGATTCAGGAGCAACCTTGCGAGAATTTTCCCGGCAATGGACAGCAGGGTAATTCCACGATAATTAGAGCAGGCAGACTTCTCTCCTTTGTTCTTGTACAGGGTGATGATGACTGCATCACGGAGATCCTTTGGTAGTGTTCCTTTTTCCCAGCAGCAGAGAAAGAGGTCGTGGAGCTTGTTGTGCAGTGCGGGGCCTCCATGTTTCCAGATCTCTGGCGGGATTCCGTCAATGCCTGCTGCTTTGCCACTCTTGAGCTGGTGGATGGCTGTGAGGGTCTCTTCGGTGGTGGGCGGTTCGTCCAATTCAACCTTTAGTGGAAGGTGTGGGATTTGGAGGATGACTGTTTCTTGAACAGTGCGCTCAGCGCCGAAGAGGTCCTGAAAGTATTCCGACCAGCGGTTCAAGATGGAGGTATTATCTGTGAGGAGTGCCTGTCCATCAGCGCTTCGCAGGGGACTTTGTACCAGGTGCCTTGGGCCATACAGCTAGAGGTAGTCAAAGCCGAAGTGGATGCTATGCTAGAGATGGGAGTAATCGAGAGAGCCAATTCCCCATACAACTCACCGATCGTCTTGGTGAAGAAGAAGGATGGCACTGTTAGGTTTTGTGTAGATTTTAGGAAACTGAATCAAAAGGTCGTGTTCGATGCTGAGCCAATGCCTGACGTGGAGTACCTATTTTCCTTACTGTCCAAGGCTAAGTACTTGAGTAAGTTAGACCTAGCTAAAGGCTACTGGCAGGTACCCATGTTAGAGAGCGACAAACCGAAAACTGCCTTCACCACACCGGCAGGGCAATTTCAGTGGAAGGTAATGCCTTTCGGGTTAAAGACGGCAGGGGCAATCTTTTCCCGAATGATGAGGAGGTTACTAGAACCTTTGCGATTGACGGAAGTTAGCAATTTCATGGACGACGTCATGATTGCTTCCTCCAATAAAGAACGTCACTTACAGTGTATTGCCCAGCTCTTTGGTAGGCTAAGAGAGGTCCAGTTGGCGGCCAGACCTACAAAGTGTTACTTGGGGTTCAAGCAATTGGAATATCTGGGGCATACAGTGGGTAACGGTCAGATAAAACCAGAGGGAGACAAGATGCAGCGGATAAAAGACGCGCCGCGACCACAAACAAAGAAACAAGCCAGATCGTTTCTTGGGTTGGCAAATTATTACCGCCGGTTCGTTCCTAACTTTGCGGCCATAGCAGCCCCACTAACCGACCTGACCAAGGGAGGGAAAACTGGACAGATCGGTTGGAACGATGCATGTGAGACAGCATTTGAGACGCTGAAGGCACGACTGTGTTCAGGTCCTGTATGCTCATTGCCAGACTTCGATCGTCTCTTCGTGTTGCAGACAGATGCGTCCGAAGGGGGGGGGGGGGGGTAGGGGCCGTATTATGTCAGGACCATGGTAGCGGGTTACAGCCTGTTGCATGCGCGAGCAAGAAACTATCCAAAGCAGAGCGTAACTACTCCACCATCGAAAAGGAGTGTCTTGCAATCGTGTGGGGAATTCAAAAATTCCGTCAGTATCTGTATGGTAGGACATTCGTCGTACAGACCGACCATAGACCATTGCAGTACTTGCAACAAGCTAAATCCACAAACAGTCGACTGATGAGGTGGGCTTTGCAGTTGCAGCCATTTTCCATTAGAGTGGAAAGCATAGCCGGTAAAGTAAATGTTCCTGCTGACTTTTTGAGTAGAACAGGGTGGTAGAAACCGTAAATGTGGAAGCAGTAATGGGACAGTCATATAGGAATCAAACCCGGGTGTTTGATCTGGGAGGGGGGTATGTCACGTAACGGATGTGACATGTTGTTTTATTTTTTTGCCGAGTCGTTTTCTTGTTAATAAATGTAGATCGCCGACTTCTGTACATAGCCTTAGTTTAGGGAAGTTAATAAATGTAGTGTGAGCGTAATCGTAAAGCCCGTGCAGCAAGCTTAGCAGTGAGCGAGTACAGCGGTTGCACGCTTTAGCAAAGTAGCTGTAACCGAACAGTGTTCAGAAGTAAAGTTAAACTGCAAGGTAGCAGAAGGATATTACAGTCAGTCAGTCGAGTTAGCTAGCGCAGCGAGAGTCTGGGTCAGGGTGCGGCCTCGTTTGGAGCCCTTGACAAGCTGTGTGAGGGTTGTTTTACCCTCCCTGCAAGACCACGGCCAGTGTTCCTGGATGTGGGTGTCCCGAGAGACTTGCGACCACGGCTGCTACTCACCAGAAGACCCCTCCGGTTCGTCTTCGTCTTGTTTTGTCTCGTCCTGCCGGAGGACTCACCAGTGACAGGTATTTACTCATGCCATTTTCCTCAGTTAGCTGCTGTGCTCTCGGGTGTGTGAATGTGTATATAGGTGCGGAAGGGTATGTTCGTCTAGTTTTTTAGTGATGTTTTAATTGAGTCTTTAACCATGTTTTTTAGGTTGGGTTGTAATGTGGTGGGTGTCGGATTTAGTTGTTTATGTTCGGCTGTCGCCGAGTGAGTATATTTAAAGGGCCATGTTGTAAAATGAATTAAAGTGGGTATCCTTTCAAATATATTTGTATTAAGTCCTAGATGTAATGTAATAAGATTGTCACGTTGGGTGGTTGCTGGTGATTATTTCATATCTTTGTATGTACATCGGCATATTTTGATAATGTTGGTTTTGGCAGTGGCAATGTTATTATACAAAAGTGGTTGTGCTAGCTTAATGTTAGTGTAATGGAATAGTGCAGACCTGGTGAATGTTGAATGTACATAGGAAGCTTTCATATCCATGATTGTATATTTAATATAGCCAAGGCAGGTATTAGGGTGAGACGAGACACAACTTACGTGGTTTGTGAGTAGGTGCGTGTCAAATAGGCCAGAATTAACTGTGTTGGCACTTTGACTGACAATGCGCCCTTTTCCAGTGCACTGGCTTCGATCACTGGCTTCGAAGATTTCGTTCTTCGATCTCATCATCCACGACCAACGGTGACGCATCATCGGGAGTCGGAACGCCTTCGCTAGCCGGTCCTGTTGGACAAGTACGTTGGGCTACAGCAGGCTGATTCTACGTTCTGAGCGTCGGTCACAGGCGTGCGTGGGCAAGCGCGGCTACGGTGCTCTGTGGTGCAGGGGTAGTACTCGTACGTTATGAGCCACCCTGTCTAGTGTGGGACAGAGGACACTGTACAGAGACAAAGTTACCCGCCTTGTATAGCCGTTGGCCATATTAGTCATGTTCACCTGTCAGTCATGTTCACCTGTTAGTCATATTCACCTGTTAGTCATATTCACCTGTTAGTCATTTTCACTTGTTAGTCATCTTTTTATATGTTAATCTTTTTTATGTGTTAATACGTTATGAGTGCATGTGTGGGTATGTGTGAGTGTGTGGGGCGTTAGGGGGTTGGGGTGGGGGTTAGAGTAAGGGTAGGAAATAAAGGATTTGTTTGTTGTTTATCACTGGCGTTGCGTTATTTATTTAGAGTGGGTGGGTTTTCTCGAGTGTCTGCACTCATATTGTCCACGGCGCCCTGACTCCGTCAGGCGTATCGTGACATTATTATTATTATTATTATTATTATTATTATTATTATTATTATTATTATTATTATTATTATTATTATTAAAACTTATTTTATGTTGTAGGTGTTAGCAACGGCAAGATTGTAAAATGACAATTTGTTTCTGTGAAAACTTTTTACCATTGATAAATAAAGTTTCATCATCATCATCATCTCTCTCCACTGTCAGCAGTCACCTTCACACACCCTCGGAGAAAACAAACGCAAGTGTACAGTCTGCCTTTCTCCACGCCCCATCTGCATCATCATCCCTCCCCCTCCCACTTGTGCGGTTAGCTGTCCCTTCAGCCTTACAAAAAATGTGTCTGATGCAACACCAATTTGCAATAACCATGACCGTCAGGAAAAGCTGTCATCTGAAATGGACACAGTAAGGGCTGAGCTAGCAAGTGTCAAACAACAGAATGCGACTGTACACCGAGAGCAATGTTCCCTTGACAGTAGGATCAGAGACAATGAGGCCAAAATGAAAAATAGGCTCAGTGTTGTGGAGAAGAACGTCAAAAAGGTCGAGCAGTCAACAAGTTCTGACCTTGAGAAGCTTGTAAAAGAACAAGGAGCCCTCGGCAAGCAGATGTCAAAACTTGTGGTCATCAAAGACAATCTGAGTGCTTCGTTAAGAAGTCTAAAAGAACAAGTAGAAGGCCTCAGTCATCCGTCACTCGCCCAGAACCCAAACCTGTCCGCGCCCCAAAACCCACCCACCACTTTAAACCCCAAGACCAAAACCAGCGTCAACACCCCCAGCTCCTGTCAGGCAGACTGTCTTCCACACACGTCAAAGATAGACAGTTCAGCCTCATCTGGCCAGGTCATCACTGTGTCTACGGAGAACCGTTTTACTGCCCTGGACCCACCGCCAGGTGAAACCTCGTCCCATGACCCCGACATGGGACGTGACAAAGCCATGTCACACTCTCAGTCATCAAACGTACACAGTGATATGATGACTACCAGGCGACCACCACCCTACGAACAACTCTGGCAGAAACAAGTGAATACACAATCCAGTGCTCTTCTCCTAGGAGACTCAGTCATCAGGTACATCGACGAGAGGAGGATGACATCAAAGGACTTTATCGTTCAGAACATGGCGGTGTCAGGCCTGTCAATAAACGACCTCATCCAGTGGCTTGACACCCGCCAGTTCGTCAGACATGTTCGCCATGTCACGTTTCATGTTAGCATCAACAGCTGCCGCAACATGAGCGCGCCAGTCTCCAGTAACACATGCCTTCAACTCGTCGATCTGCTGGCTATCAAGTTCCCGCAGGCCACCCTACAAGCATCCACCATCATGCCACCCTTCGGTCAACGCCACCCCCTGTTTGCAGCCGCCGCCAAGTCCAACGACAACCTCCATGAGGCCTGCAGGCAGGCGGATATTGCTATCGTTGACCACACTGCCACCTTCTTAACCAGGAACCTCGCCCCCCGCCAGGCCCTCTACCGGGATGGAGACCATAAGCACCCCAGCGCTGAGGGCACCAAGCGCCTGGCCCTGAACATTCGATACGGGGAATACCGGCCTCCTCCACCACCACGCGGTCAGGATTTTCCGGCAATTTTCAGGGACGTGAACGGCCGACAAAACCAGCAGCCGCGACAGTCTGACAGGTCAGATGGGCGTGGCCGCTATCTCAGTCACGACCATGGCAACTCGGAAATGTCAGCCCACCACAGCCAAGTCGCACCTCGGCAAGTGGTACAGTCAACCATGAACCAGCCCCAGGGCAACGTAGTGCCCGCCCCCACGTGTCCCAAGCATGCTTTTGCGGGACCTCAGCCAGCAAGGCTTCAGCAGGCTGACTTCCCGCCCCTGGCTTCTTCGGAACCGGGGTCTGCTGCTCCGACGGCCCAGCCATCGCCTGCTAACGCCTGGAACCGCGCAGGCACATCGAGTGAAGACAACTTTCAACTTTCAGATCATGTGGTGCGACACATCGCACAGATCATTTACTCCATGAGGCCCCGCGCGTATTAGGAATATCAGATTGTGTACCCAAACTCACCCGAGGCGTGCCGCATGTCCGTATGCGGCATGTTCTGGGTGACTTAACATGACGGCGCCGGAATAACTGTAAATAACTTTCGCCGGAATAACTGTACACAACATTGACCTCTTTGTGCATGCAACCACCGGTACTGTAAACAGTAACAGTGACTTCATGTGCGAGAAGGTTAATCATGACTTACTACTTGACTTGAGGGTGATGTTATCGAGTGCAGTATGTCATTCGGCTTATTCTGAACAGTACGTGTTGACTTCTGTGGCCGTTTAAGTTCTCTTGCTTGATTCACATCGTATCTGTGTTTGTATTAACTCTATTGTAACTCATAGTCTGTGGCATTCACACGAAGGCTTCTCCTTCAGGCGAGGAATGTAAATGTGGCACTGTGGTCTTTTTCTTGTCGATCACCACTTATCCAACTGACTTGTGTTTTCTAATGAACTGTGGATGACTACTTTGTAGTGCTTTACACTTGAACGTTGACAATCCCTAGTGAACTGCTCCGCATGAGAAAAGCTGACACTTTGCGCGCGGATTAATCTCAAGCATACAGTGGAGATGCCAATTAATGCTCGCAAGAGGGACTGTTGTGATTAGATTAACTGTCGCGTTCTTGTGTCTATGTGCTTAGCTCAAGAGTGTGACTCAATCAGGGATAATTGTTATCCTATCTACAGGGCGATTTGTCTATATTGTCCGACAATATACACAGGCCGCCTCGTAACTGGGTTTCTATATACCCCGATCAGATCTGTGCATCATATACACGAACTATTTCTGCGTGAGTGCTCAATCGGCCGTATTTTGATAATCGCATCAAAGGACTCTGAGGAACTGTGGTTGGTTAGTTCGGGTTTAACGTCCACAGCACCGAGGTGATCATGGACGGCCCTGACGGGTGGGTTATGGGGGACAGGGAAATCTATTGCCTATGGAGTACGACCTGAACACTGATCAACTCAGGCGCACTCCAACTGTGCCACTTTGATTTACCAGGACCTTTCAACGGACATGCTATTGAACAAATCCGTTTTTTCCCCTGGATTGTGAGTCCAGCTAGCGGGGCCGGGACGGGATTCGAACCCACGACCCGGCGATTCTCTTCGCTCTCCTGTTCCATAGGCAATAGATTTCCCTGTCCCCCATAACCCACCCGTCAGGGCCGTCCATGATCACCTCGGTGCTGTGGACGATAAACCCGAACTAACCAACCACAGTTCCTCAGAGTCCTTTGAGGAACTGTGGTAACCGCAAACTCGTCTATTAATTAATCCAAGCCGATTGGCGACTGAACACTTTGTATTGTAAGTCGCCTGTGTCTCTTCGTTAAACTTGGTGACACTTTGGCGTCATGGCTTAAGAGCGGTGCATCTTTTGAACCCGTTACAGTGCGAGTGTTTTGTTACTGAACGCGTGTGCTTTTTTCCTTTTCTTTTCTCATATATGCAATACGTGTGTGCTTTTATTATACGTTATGCTTGGAATACACGAGTTTTCTATTTTTCAACATACGCTTTTATCTTCTTTAGCTTTTCTTTATTATTATTTTTTTTCATACTTGTTATATCATTGTCTTACTATTTGTTGTTCCTCCATTCAAAGGCTGTTTTTTCACTATGCCAAAAAGTAGCAAAAATATCGATCTCTTAAACATCGGCCATCTTAAGATCACCTTTGTCACAAAATACCAGATATAAATGTTTTCCTAAACCAGTCTTCACCATTTCACATGTTTGGATTACGGAATCTCGTCTAACAGCATTAGTGACCATGCCATATCCGTACAAAACTATTCCATTCTTAGACGAGATGCGTCCATCCCCGGTCATACTAGTCTAGCAGTGTACATACACAATTCTATCAAAATGTTTGTAAAGAGGCTATGCGATTTTGAACTCCCTAACATTGAGTGCATGTTGTTAGAATAAAGTCGACCAAATCATCCCTTATTCTGATAGGTTTTGTATACAGAAACCCAGCCGCCTCAGCTTCGTGGCAGGACGACTTTGTAGTAATGATGGATACGGTTTTACGGAACAAAGCTAATATACATATTTTGGGTGTCTTTAACGTCGACTTGCAAAAGCAAGGCCACTCTTCATGGAGATCCGTGCTAAATTTGCTAGGTTTAAAACAGCTTGTCCAGTCACCAAGACGAGTAACTTCGTCATCTACCACAAATGTCAATGTTGTACAAAATGTTCATGTACCTAATATTTCCATTAGTGATTACTTTCCAGTTTACTTTTTAATGTCTACTCGATTACCGAAACAACCAGCTAAATGACACACTACTATCATTTATAGATCTTTTAAAAAAATTGACCAAGCTGCGTTTTTACATGACCTGTCTCAAGTGCCATTCGATGACGTTTATAATTTCAATGATCCTAATGAAACCCTGACCCGCTGGTATGAGCTGTTTCTGGATAGACACGCCCCTAACGTACCAAACGTGTCAAACACCCTATTATGTCAGAATGGCTCTCTGATGAAATTAAACAAGCGATGAAAGTTAGAGACATGTTTAAAAAAAATTAAATGTTGATGAGTACAAAAAGCAGAGAAACCATGTCAAATCTTTAGTTCGAAGAGCCCAAAGACAAAATGCTGAACGTGTCATTGCCGACTGAAAGGACATCCGCTCAGTCTGGCAAGTGATAAACAATTTCACCAAAGGTCACAATAAAGGCCCGTCTAATATTTAACCCGATCTTACTGTGGATGCGTTTAACGCTCATTTTCTAACTGTTGATAAAACTCTGGCGAAGACCAATACCAATAATAATAATAATAATAATAATAATAATAATAATAATAATAATAATAATACCGTTATTATATAGGCGCTTTTTCTCAATTTTGGGGAAATCGACTCAAAGCGCCGCGCCTGAAACCCAACACACACACTCACGAAACAGACACGGATTTACGCCATTTAAGACAAACACAGTACAAACACAGTACAAGACAAACGAAGGGCCAGTCAGCTACTGAAGTTACAGAGATTTTTGATCGCTTGTATTTGAAATTTGTAAAGTGGCCTGAGACCGGTACCAAAGTGTGGGGGGTGGGGGGGTGGGGTGGAAGAACCGGAGTACCCGGAGAAAGAACCCCCGACGGTCCGCCCGAATTAACGGTGACACTTACCAGAGGAGAAAAGTCCAACGCCGGAACCCGGTATCGAACCTCGCACCTTTGGCATTGGCGGCAGGCGCCTTAACCACTGCGCCACGGACCGCCCCAATGACCCTGACAACTACACATGCTCGGATCAACTGCGTCACTATAGTCAGCAGAGAGCAGGTCACACATTTTCTGTGTCTCCTATGAGTATTCTAGATGTTGGTAAATCTATCTCTAGTTTAAAAAAACAAACAAATCATCTTGCGGTCCAGACGGCATAAGTAGTCAGTTTTGGGAAATTATCTCTGTCACCGACATTCATCTACAATCTAATCATTAGACATAATTTATTTCCTAACGAATTGAAAAGGGCTAAGGTAATTCCTCTTCCCAAAAGCAAAGACAAATAATTTTCAAGATTACAGACCTATATCCATTTTATCATTAATTTCGAAACCACTCGAAAGACATATACATACTCATCTCCTAAATTTTCTTGAACAAAATCGTCTGAGAAGTGTTGCACAATTAGGTTTTCGACCTCTACATTCCTGCCAGACTGCTCTAAGTCACATTATTGATAAATGGCTCTCTGCCATTAATGACAACAAAGTATCAGGCGCAATCTTTCTAGACCTTAAAAAAGGCATTCGATCTTGTCAATCATTGCATTCTCTTGAAGAAACTACCACTTTATTACATTGACTCAAATACTGTTTCCCTCTTGTGTTCATATCTCAAAAACAGAACACAGAAAGTACTCCTAAATGGCAAATTTTCATCAGACGGTGTAGTGACTTTTGGTGTTCCACAGGGATCTATTCTAGGGCCTTTATTGTTTCTATTATTTATTAATGATTTGCCGCTGTGCATATCTCATCCAGAGGCTTACTGTGATCTGTTCCCTGACGACACAACCGTACACACATCTAGCAAGGAGCTAGCGAATATCAATGGAGTACACTTCCTACCCGGGTTGAACCCGAGTAGAACTCAACCCGGGGTGAACTCGGGTTGATGCGTTTACACTTGCAATTGGAACCGGGGTTGACACGCCCATATGACGCGACAAAGCATCTTAGGAATGCATCATGGCGCCCTCCATGAGACAACACGTTGCGTGGCTCATGATATATTTTGGCTCTTGCAGTTAGATGGTGGCTGTCCTTCTTTTTATTGTCTACCGTATTGAAAATACGGTAGACTTTAGGATGCGAGGCTGGTCGGAGCGCGTTTCGTAGAATGCAAAGGACGTAAGAGGCGGGCGCGGCTCATGATCTGGCAAAGAAGTAACAAGATAAAATGACGTCACGTCTAGCCACTCTAACCTTGCTGTTGAACGTCGTCTTGGCGCGAAGCGCTGTATGTGCGTATGTATGTATATATGTATGTGTGTGTGTGTGTGTGTGTGTGTGTGTGTGTGTGTGTGTGTGTGTGTGTGTGTGTGTGTGTGTGTGTGTATGTAAACAGGAGAATCTCAGATATTACTGTACGCACAAAATTGAAACTTGGCAAAATACTTTATTAATAGAGTGGCTAAGACAGCCTCCGAGCATATTTTAATTGGATGTCTCATTGAAGACATAAAAGACCTTTTATAGAAAGTCGGTGGACCCAGACTAGAGTCCGCAATTTTGGTTATATGCACTTGACATTTTGGATATGGCTAGTTTGTAGAAAGACATTGGATGAGTTCGTTAGCCAGCTTTGTACCTCTTCAACGTTTTCGAAAATAAAAGTTCAATGTGGAAAAAATGTCAGAAGTAAGACTCATTGATTTCATCCGAAGAATCAAACAGTGATGGCGACGTAAAAGCACCAAACGCGTCAGTGTTTTATACAATGTTCCTAATTAACGTAAATCGCCAGCACGTCAGTGTTTTACATGTGTATGAGCTGGCGCGATGTTCTCCTTCATTTATTTTTGTATGATATTTGCGAACGTGTTGTGGAAAAGGTGGAATATGCATGCAAGCTCATACAGAAGAGGCTTGGTGGGCATGGGCCATTCCACCTTATTCTTCAAAATGGCTGTGGCTACGCCAGCCCAGAGAACGTATAACCGGTAGGAAGCGCCGTGTGTCTGCCGTCTGTGTTTGTGTGTGCCATTCTGCCGTTTGTGTTTGTGTGTGCCATTCTGCCGTTTGTGTTTGTGTGTGCCATTGCCGTGCGGATCGGGGTGGGGGGTGGGGTGGGTGGGTGTGGGGGGGGGGATTAAACGGGAGATACTGAATGAGTTCATAATCCATAACCTTCAACTTTTTCAATAATAATTAATTCATTTTTGCAAGTTTTGGAGCCAATATTTACTCCCATTAAACAGTCAGCCCTGGAAGAGGCTGTGTGGAACAAAACATTCAGCTCTGGAAGAGCGTGTGTTTTGGATGATTGACGTAAAACATCAAAATTTGTCACACTGTACAGTGTCCGCGGCGTCGTGAGACCAGCGATGCCATGACGTGAAGCTTATAGTGAGTCATTTTGCTGCTCGTGCTATTCTTCTTCTTCCGACTCGGAATTCCTGTCGCTAGCGTACTAATGGCGGGACGCGCTGTGTGTCCGTCTTTATTTGTGTGCCTCGGCATGTGTGTTGATCAGAGCTTGAGAGCAGGGAAAAGGATCAGAAGGATGAGCTTAAAAATATGAACAAATCTGAATGTTTCTAAAAGAAAAACGCACCTGAGCTCCAAACAATACGGTAGACTTTGGGATGAAATCCTCATCTTGTTTTAATTATTTTATGTACTATTTCTTGCGGCATAAGGACGATCTAAAACACGAGATTCAAGCTTCTCGTACAGCATAGTTTCGGAAAAAAAGTTTTTCTTACTTCATGATCGTGACCTTTATGGCAGCGTTGTTGATTACCAGCGTTCAGTTGGATCGGCAACCAGCAACTTATTATCATAAGTGTTTGTTCTCTGTCACGGTTTCAAGACTGTTGGAGGGAAATCGTACTGCAAACGCATTTAATGAGAATCTTCAGCACATACAAGGATGAAAAACCGTAGAAAAAGATCATGTTCACGGAAATCTGTTGTGTCAACGGTACTGAAATTCCTGCCAGTGACGTCACGTCCCCGATTATTTTGCAACAAGCATAGTGATGGCGCGAAATGGAATGCGGTTTAATTCTAACCCCGGCCCAAGCCTGCTTTGGACCAGGGTAGAACTCTATATGGGTCAAGTGTAAACGCTCCAACCCATGTTGAACTCGGATTGAAGGCGGGTCGGTATGCAAGTATAAACAGCCTCTATTTGATTTAAGAAGACAACCTCTAGTTATCTTATGACGTAGACGCGCTGGCGTATTGTGCAAAAAGTGGTTAAATACATGCAAGCTCGTATAGATGAGACTTGTGGGCTGGTTCATCCCATCTTGTTATGCTTGGAGGCTCTCCTAGGCACCCTTGAACGAAGCACAACCCCGAGTTTCAAGCTTGTACGTACACAAATATCGGAGATTCTCGTGTTTACACACACACACACACACACACACACACACACACACACACACACACACACACACACACACACACACACACACACACACACACATACAACACACACACACACACACACACACACACACACACACACACACACACACACACACACACACACACGCCAAAAGTACGTTCTTTAGGGAGGTTAACGTAACTAGACATGACGTAATTTTTATCTGGTTACTTTAGTTTCTCACATTTTGATACCTGCCGTCATGGGCATGCTATTGAATTCGCTCCACCGCGACCCATCCTAAAATGTCCTTTCTATAAATAGAAGAGACTTACAAAGAAGGAAAGAGTAAAACTGAATACTATTATTGTCACTGTGAATTGATAATAAACTTTTGCGTCAAAATTAGGCCGATCTATTCGACCTCTGTCGGTTCAGGATTCGCTTCCAACAGTCTGGCACTTTGTAACTAAAATGACTACCCTGAGACACTATCCTGTGGATGTTATGTACAGACTGTCGATATCAGACGGCACTCAGCTAAATCCGGCATGTGGCATGATCATCGGGAACAAATTAAAGAAAGCTGCCGAATCATTGGAGAGAGAGAGAGAGAGAGAGAGAGAGAGAGAGAGAGAGAGAGAGAGAGAGAGAGAGAGAGAGAGAGAGAGAGAGAGAGAGAGAGAGAGAGAGAGAGAGAGAGAGAGAGAGGGAGAGAGGTCTCACTTGCTGTAACTTTGGGTCGGTACTCAGAGCTTGTAGCAGTTGTGTGGACGTGATGTTGGGCAACATCAATGCCTTTATGATTCTGATGGAGTTGTCTGCAAGCAGATGTTTTAAAACATGCTCGGCCTTGTTTAGCTGCTTGACAGCTCTCTCTACTGCTTTCAAAACCGCTTGATGTAGGTCCGGGGTCTTCACTAGATTTGCTCCCACTGATTTAACTTCTCCTACTATCAGACCATATCGTTTAGTAATCATCAACACATCAAACTTTCCTTGCAATCCTGCGTGCAACTTATATATCTTTGCTCGCTTAGATGACTGATTTCCAGTCTGCATACTCCACTGCTCGATTGACTGAAGAGTGGCGGGTCGAGGAAGCAAGCGGATGGCAGCTGCAGTGACAGGATCGACTTGGTTGTCCAGGTATTTCCTGAACTCTAGGTGGAACAACACCATCATTACTTCATGAAGTTCCTCTGCCAGGTACCGGATGTGGTTGATCACCTGC
Organism: Semisulcospira habei; assembly: GCA_036245525.1. Lineage (NCBI taxonomy): Eukaryota > Metazoa > Mollusca > Gastropoda > Semisulcospiridae > Semisulcospira > Semisulcospira habei. The sequence goes on from BTPG01000005.1 coordinate 68,054,041, forward strand.
TGCATTGCGTCATCTTCTCTCTCGTCCATGTCATAAACACGAGGTAGTGGACCAGGTGGGACTGTCTGGAACGCAGGCCAGCGTTCTGCTGCTAGAGATGGGTCATATGATGAAGGATCATTTGGAACGACATTGGGTGCCTTTATGGGCTGATCTGATGCCTTCTGTGGAACCAGAACTGACTGACTGGCCACAGTCTGCACGCGGTATGACACTCTGTTGAAGTAAAGCGGGGGTACTAAGTAGGTTTGCTTGTGGAAATTCGGATACCAGTCACGTATACACCGACGCCAGATTTTCTCGGCAGCCTCTACTGGTGCGTATTGTTGTTGGTGAGGCCTTGCAGGACCTGTGACGTGCCTATGCTGTATGTATAAATAAAAACACAACAATATTGCGTGTTTTAAGACATCGGGAGACACCGCTTTTTTGTTCATCGACCTTCCAATTAAAAAGAGGTAAAACACATTAAATCGTGAATTACTTAATGAACGAATAAAGAAAACTGTACGTGTACACGAACTAAGCAAACGATAAAAATGCTGAACTATCACTTTGCAAGTTGCTTAATTTACGAAATAAGCAACCCTTTGATCGATATCTCAGAAACAAAATAAAGGTACTCCGGTAACGTAAGATTTTGTCAAGCAAAGGCAATAGTGATAGACAAAATATATGTGTGTGTGTGTGTGTGTGTGTGTGTGTGTGTGTGTGTGTGTGTGTGTGTGTGTGTGTGTGTCGGGAGGGGTGGGGGAAGGGAGGAAGGGACTTCAGAGACTAACTTTATCAGAATTATTTTCCTCTAAAACGTTAAATTGGCTTTGTCATATTTAGCTACTAGCTATTTAGTATTCATGCTATTAAGTCCTTGGTAATTATTCATTAAGATTGTCAGGCAGAAAAGTCGTACTTTTAGAATTATAGACAAATAAACTGGAAGAATTAGAAGTGTTTTCTTTTATCACAGATATTTCTTCTTTACTTCGGAATGGCTTGCAATCGGGGGAATGATTATATTCGGTAGTCATTCATTAATTGTACATTTATCTGGGGCAGATCAATTACGTTAACTGCCTTTCAGTGCTTCGGTAGTCGTTGGCAGTATCTGTTCTCGGTATAACCTTTAGGGTGGTGGTGGTGGTGGTGGTGGTGGTGAAGGTGGTGGTGTGGTGGTGGTGTGTGTGTGTGTGTGTATGTGTGTATGTGTGTGTGTGTGTGTGTGTGTGTGTGTGTGTGTGTGTGTGTGTGTGTGTGTGTGTGTGTGTGTGTGTGTGTAATGTAACGTAAACTTTGGCATATGTGTCACTTTTGTTGTAACGTTTATTACACAAAAAAATTAAAGCGCTTACAGCATCATTTATTAATTTTGAAGCTAGCGCTGTATAAATTTACATTATTATTATCATTTCGTGCCGGTTGGAAGGGGGGAGGGGTGTTTGGGGGTTCCAACTGTTCTTGTTTGGTACCTTCGACCTGACACAAAAATCATCTAACGCCAGACCTTCAGACCTCTGGCGATGGGGGGGGGGGGGGGGTGAAGGGGGTGGGGGGGAGGGGTTTGGGGGGAGGGGGCAAACTCCATAAAGGGGACTTGATAGAACATTTTAAAGATTTTTTTTTTTTTTTTTTTTTTTTTGGGGGGGGGGGGGGGGGTGTGGCAGCAGAGCGGGGGTCCGGACCCCTGGAACCCCCGCCCACCACCACCATCAGATCCGCCCCTGGTCATCTTGCTTAAGGAATTGCTTCATGACTGCGTGACTTATTCGAGAAGTGCCGCCTCCGGATACGCGGCATAAGCCGCGTATCCGGCGGAGGCACGTTTCGAATGAGTTAACACGTCAGCCTAAAGCTATTAAATTGATTAAAGACACTATCACTCGTATTGATTTTGTTTACAGATCGTCTAAAGCTTTTGTCAGTGGCACAAATGTTCCCCACTTGGAGGAAAAGATGGTCGCTGTGTCAACAAAGACAGTTTGTGTGGTTGGTCAAACCATTCATTGTCTGTAGCGGTCATCATTTTTCATGTCTGAGACTTCTTGATAACTCTCGCTCACCAACAATGACGACGCTGTCATGATAAAGAGATTTTTTTTGTGCCAACCCGCAATATTTGCTGCAACAAGAAACACAAGTTCACATTTGAATAACTGCTATGATTACTGACAAGTGAATTCAACTCACACAAAGACACTTGACCTATTTTTGTCAGAGTAGTGCTCACGCATACTGGCCTATACGTTTTCAGTGTTCGCGCAAGGTTTTTGGACATACAGTCTTTTCTTTCAGTAACACGTGGGCAAAGTAGAGCCTGCCATAAAAATCAGTTCATTATAAATTCAGATATTCTTCAATAATTTTCAGTAACCCAACGTCCGCAATTGATATGTCTCTTTTCTAATCGGTATCTTTTACTGGCTGCTACTTTCCGGTATTTGTCATCACTGTGATTTCAAATCCATGTAAAAACAACAAACAAAAAACAAAACAAAAAAAAACAACAATGAAAAACAAACAAACAAACAAACAAATTAAGATATGACTTCTTTAAGCTCCCTAGGGTTCCAGCCCCTTCACTACACACAGTGCCTACCCTGTCCAAACATTATTTATCACCGTTTTAAGTAACCCCACCCGGGTATGACTTGGGAGACTTGGATGGGGTTAGCTACTTTTTAGTTCCCGCAGTCACACTGTCAGGCCTACAGGGTGAGGTTTTCTCCTTTTTCTCTGGCATGTTTCGTTCTACCTTTGGTCTATTCACCTGTATTTCCTTTTTGAAATTCGCTGCCTGTAGCTCTTGACGTTGGATGTGTGTTGCTAAATGGTCTGCTGCACCTAAGAGATGATACGTTGTGTGTTTGCGGTTAATGCTTCTGTCACAAATCATTTCCCTGTATATATTTTATAATAGTAATAATTTTCTACTCTTTTTGTGTACCGTATTGAAAATGCGACAGACTTTGAAATAGGACTGGTCGGAGCGCGTTCCGTAAAATGCACAGAATGTGCTGGGCGGGCGGACCCCGAATTCTGCCAAAGAAGTAAAACACACGATGTGCTGGGCGGGCGGGCCCCGAATTATGGCAAAGAAGATACACATTTGGCGCCAACGCCGTGTGTGTGTGTGTGTGTGTGTGTGTGTGTGTGTGTGTGTGTGTGTGTGTAAACACGAAAGTATCATCACAAACCCGATAGGTGAGCCTAGCGCTTGTAGAATTGTACACAAACCAAAGGGGAATTACTCAGCGCGGGACAGACAAACAGTTAGATCCCCTGCCCCCGCCTATCAGGCACCCAATCGCCAGCCCACAGAAAAATACGCAGCACAGAACCAGACGATCATCTACATCCCTAAAAAGATGCATCAAGTCTAGCCTATAACCCACAAGAAGGTGCACTACTACATGTGGTCGGGTGCACTACTAAATGTGATCTAACTGTTTGTCTGTCCCGCGCTGAGTAATTCCCCTTGGTTTGTGTACAATTCTACCAGCGCTAGCCTCACCTATCTGGTTTGTGAGTATTCTATAACTCGAGGCAAAACTTGTATCGTTACATTGTTGTGTATTGTCTTGTGCATCTACTGTGGGAAATCAGGGTATTTACCCGACCACATTTAGTAGTGCACCTTCTTGTTTGTGTATGTGTGTTTCTCCTGCCTACTTCCTAAGTTCCAGAAAAAAACACCATGGGTTATAGGCTAGACTTGATGCATCCTTTTAGGGATGTAGATGATCGTCTGGTTCTATACCTGCTTATTATTTTTATGTGGCCTGGCGATTGGGTACCTGATATGCGGGAGCAGGGGATCTAACTGTTTGTCTGTCCCGCGCTGAGTAATTCCCCTTGGTTTGTGTACGAAGTATCCGACCTTTGAGTACGTACAAGCTGCAAAATAAAGGAAATGCTTCATTCATGGAGTGTCTAGGAGGTGTTTTTGAGCATATTGAAATTAGGTGCTTCGCTCTAGAGTTAGGCGACCGTTTATAGAAAGTCGGTTGACTCACATTAGCGTCCGTGATTTTGATTATATGCATTTGAAATTTTGCATATAGCTAGTCTGCAGAAAGACATTGGATGAGTTCGTTAGCCAGCTTTGTACTTCTTCAACCTTTTGAATAATAATTAATTTTTGCAAGTTTTTGATCCACGTTTTCTTACACAACTTCTTTTCTGTCTTCGAGCGGAAAAGTTTTGGCTGTATCCACGTGTGACGAAAGCCAACTCACACTGGATGCATGCCAAGAAAAAAGGATAAGGTTGAAGATCACGAGAGTGAGATTCTCAGTATCACCTAAACACCGATATAAGAATCTATTTCTTAGTTTTTTTGCTGTCTGGACGTTAAGCAATGTACAACCAACGTTTTAACTACGTAAGTGCATATTCGTATTTTTGTGTAGATGATGATAAGACCTTTCTATGCATGCTAATTCAGGCGACCCCTCACAAAGGTCAAGGGTCATGGAGGGTTGACAAATGTGAGAAAAGTGTATACATTTTGAGACAACTCGGATTTCGCTGGTACAAAAGCCCACCATTTACTTATGTTTAGACACGTTTGTTTATTTCAGTGACCTGTTGGAAATGTCAAGGTCACAAAGGTCACACTTAAATTATTATATGGATTGGTCATACACGTGAGACATAAGGGCTTTGCCTTTTTTGTTTATTATTGCGTCACCGCATAACGTCATGCGTTTTTGCATAGGAAGTCAACTTAGGAGTTCCTTTCCATTGTTTTGGCATCCCTGGTGGCTTAGGCTCGCTAAATTGGCTCTCTATTACATTATTTATGGAAAAGCTAGCTGATTTTTCAATTATTTCATGAAACAGCGATGTAAATTAACAAATTATAATGGAATATATGATCGCAGTACAGTTTCAAGATATATATAGTAATATTGTTAGCCTGCCAACAAAAGTAGGATAGCCTACTAGTACTACAGTCATATACGTCAGGCTAGCTAAAAGGGCAGAGCGTGGCTGTTCAGTTATTGGTGCGAAAAGCATTTCTAGAACGATGACAATAGTAAAGAAAATGTCTTTGACCCCTGCATATTGTTTTTTCTTTTAATTAGTTTTATTTTTTATTTTAAATTCTCAGTGCTAATGACCGTAACAGATTTTAAAGAACAAATGTTATGGCATTAGGCTACAGTCTGTGTGACGGTGTATAATCGAAACGCGAGAGCGCATGTCAATCAATCTCAGTTTGACCTTTCGGTGCAAAAGTGCCTGATCTTTCCAAACCCGTGGCTGTTTGTAACCCTTCACATAAGCGCCTGGTTTTCAGGATGCAGACAAGAGAGACAACTGTGTCAAAACACAAAAATACAACTGCATACTTACGTTCTTTAAACGGCAATAACAAGTGTCAGGAGAGCTTGGGCGGGACACTGTGTCTATTAAATATTTGGACCTTGGGGAACTTAAAGAAGTCATTCCTAAAGCTTTTTCGCGGATCTGAATGACAGTGCATCTCAGTACTTTCACCTTAAAAACTAGTTACCGCGAACAATGATGAAGTTTCTTGTCAGGATATTGCTCAGATATATCTAGTACAAATAAATACAATTTTGATTATTTGATCAATTATGCTACTTGCAAAATGACGGTTCAGCCCTCATTTACCCTTTGCTTAATTCGTCAGATGAGCAGCCATGTTGCTGAATTTAGGAAATGTGCAACACAGCTGAACGTGTTATGTAAAGTTTGCTTTTTTTTTTAAAGCAACTTTAACGTAACATGTACAGGATATAAAACATAACGCCGCATCAATCGCAAACACATATCACGGACATTAGGCAGCGCAGACAATGCGAATGCACTTCAAAGGAAAATTAAGTATGAATTGACCAATTGGAGACAAAAATACAGAAAGGAGGTCTGTAGGCAAACCCTAAAAATAATAATAATAAAATCCAAAATGTAGTCGGCAAAATGAAGTTCGGGTCTGCCCCAGGGCAGACCCGAACTTCTACCAAACTGGGAAGGGGGTGGGGGGGGGGGGGGTGGGGAGGAGGGGAGTGTGTGTGTGTGTGTGTGTGTGTATGTGTGTGTGTGTGTGTGTGTGTGTGTGTGTGTGTGTGTGTGTGTGTGTGTGTGTGTGTGTGTGTGTGTGTGTGTGTTAGTAAGACCTTGCATTTTCGGATGTGTCAAATGAAAGAAAGAAAACCATATGCTGTATCAAGACAAACATTAGGACTACTCACCTCCGGCGAGGCATGTCCCTGATCGTAACTTTCCTTCTCCTTAGAGTTAGATGAGTTGGGCTTAGACATATCGTCCAAATGTCTGCCAACAGCACTGGCGGATCCAGGGGGCGGAGGGGCGGCTAGGGGACACGTGCCCCTCCGTCAGCCCTGTAAAAAAAAAAAACGCAGAAAACCCGAAATTTATTTTATTCAGAAAATTAACAAAATAAAAGAATCAGCTTGTTTCTGAACACACTCAAACTAACAACGTTTCAGAACAAGGCTCCTTTAACTAACAACGTTTCAGAATCAACAAGGCTCCTTTAACTAGCAACGTTTCAGAATAAACAATATCACGTATCCCGAGTGACACAGTCAGCCTCCACTCTCAGTACTACGGCACGGTGGCAGGCTTAGCCCGTCTTTTAAAAAAGTGCTGTCCAGAGATAAAAGAAGTTTAGTTTCAACAAATACAATTCTTAAGCCCTGAAAACTTTAAATATGTCTGAGAACACCGCCCCCCCCAAAAAAAAAAAAAAATAAATAAAATAAATAAATAAAAATAAAAATAAAAATAAAAATAAAAAAATAAAAAATAAATAAATAAATAAATAAATAAATAAATAAAACAACCAACAAACAACAAACAATAATAACAACAACAACCACACACTTACACACACACACACACACACACACACACACACACACACACACACACACACAAACAAACAACACACACACCATCACACACACACACACACACACACACACACACACACACACACACACACACACACACACACACACACACACCAATAGTACGCATGTAAAGAAAATCCCAAAGGAACGCGCATATCAAGAAGAAACGAGTTCAACACAGCTGGATTGTATTTGTTCTTTCTAAGCGTGTTTTTTTTTTTAAATATTGTTAGTTTTCTTTTGTTGTTGTTGTTTGTTTTGGTGTGTGTGTATGTATGTGTGTGTGTGTGTGTGTGTTTGTGTGTGTGTGTGTGTGTGTGTGTGTGTGTGTGTGTGTTGTTGCTGTTTTTTGGGAAGAGGGGGGGGGGGCGCGTTATCCGCGCCTGCCGGGGAGTGGGGCGGGGGTGGGGGTGGGTGGGGTGGGGGGGTCGAGGGGGGGGGCGGGTAGGGAAGAAGCAGAGGAGGGGAGGAGGTTCTGTTGTGCCCCCTCCTCCACACATACACACCCGTCCAGACGCGACACCCTCTGTAACTTTAGACCCAAACTTGGTACAGAAATACCTGATGGTAAGACTTTCCTAACTAATTGCTGCTAATTTGGGTGACCCATTGGAAAGGTCAAGCGTCACAAGAGATCAGGAAATAGGTCACAAAAAGCTATTTCTTGACAAAAGTTATTTTTCTCGAATACTTTTTACACCTTCAAATCCAAACTTAGTCCAGAGATACCTGATAGACCTTCATATGCCTGCTAATTTGGATGACCCCCCCCCCCCCCGAAAGGTCAAGGGTCACAAGAGATCGGCAAATGATGTGAAAAGGTAGAATTTTAACTATAATAATAATAATAATAATAATAATAATAATAATAATACATAGTTCTTGTATAGCGCTGTTCTCCAGGAAAACACTGGACTCACTGCGCATGCACAACAGCACACCCTCTCTCTCAGACACACGCACGATTATTCACTACTTTAAACCACCCCATCTCTTCCCAACACTATACATTCACTTCCTCAAGGATCAGAATAAAAGGCATCAACAGTTAGCTAAAGATGAGCTAAGTGTTAAATGCCCGACAGAAAAGAAAAGTCTTTAAGTGAGCTTTGAACTGTGACAATGTGGGCAGATTCCGCATTTCATTTGGCAGGGAGTTCCACACACTTGGGGCTAAAAAGGTGAAAGAACGCTCCCCGACAGTTTTCATGTTAAGTTTTGGGATTTTAAAAAGTTTTACACTAGAGGAACGGAGGGTGCGTGATGGCTGATAAACAGACAGCTTGGCAGAAAGGTACGGCGGGAGAGATCCGTCAAAATGCCGATAGGCGAAAATTGCAATTTTGTACTGGCAGCGGAATTGTACGGGCAACCAGTGCAGCTGCTTCAGTAGAGGCGTAACGTGGTCTCTCTTTCGTTTCTTCAAGATGAGACGCGCCGCATTGTTTTGAATCATCTGCAAGCGTGAAATCTGATCTGCCGGTAAACCTGCCAGTACAGAATTGCAATAATCGAGCCTGGACGTAATGAATGCATTTACAAGTCTTGACGCCGCACTTTCTGTGAGATACGGTCTTAGGGAAGAAATTCTGCGCAGCTCAAGGAAACCAGCTCGGCAGACGCTACTGATATGATCATGCATGGAGAGCGACGAATCAATCTTCACACCCAGATATTTCACACAGTTCTGGAAGGGAACGCTGCAGCCACCAATGTTTGCGAACTCGCCGTTAATCAGACTAAGGCGAGACTGAGAGCCAACAGGCATGACTTCGGTTTTGTCGGTGTTAAGCTTAAGTTTGTTGCTTGTCATCCAGGACAGGACCTCATCTAAACAACACTACGCTCATCTTAGCAGAGCTGAAATGGCTAGGCGCGCTACTTCTTGACAATTCGGTATCGTCAGCAATACTTGTGAAAATCACACTTATGGGCGGCAATTACATCAGACAGAGGTTGTGAATATAGAGTGAACAAAACAGGCCCTAATACGGAGCCCTGAGGGACTCCACACAACAAAAGACTAGAAGCAGATAGCTGGCCATTAACAATAACAGCCTGAGAACGATCCTTAACGTATGAAGTGAACCAGGCCAGGGCAGTACCACGGATGCCAAAGGTCACCTCTAACCTCTTCAGCAAAACAGAATGATCGAGCGTGTCGAATGCTGCACTGAGGTCCAGCAGAGCAATGAGAGAGACAAGTCTCTTGTCTGCCTTCACTAGCAGACCATCCAGGACGCTTAGCACAGCAGTCTCCGTGCTGTGATCCTTTCTGTATGCCGACTGATGCATTTCTAACAGACCCTTTTCAGACAATTATCAGCCATTTTGCACAACTTTTGAACCAAATTTGGCACAAATGTAGATGACAAGACCTTTCTATAATACTGTTTTGGTTCACTACTCGCAAAGGACAAAGTTCAGGACAGATTCACAAAAGTGTGAAAAATGCATACATTTAAACGAGAAAACATGGATTTCGCAGGTATCAAAGCCAACGCTTTACTTACGTTAGAACTGGATCGTTCATGCACGTGAGCATTACGGGTTTCGCCATTCTTGCGTGTGCCTTTGCTGATCGCAGAAGTATATGTCAAACATTAAATAAAGTCTGTGCCTCAGCCCATGATTGGCCATGAATGTGTGTTTTATTTATTTTTTTTTTACATTTTTTTTTCTCATTTAAATTACATTTTTGATACACATGGGTTGTTGATAGACTTGAATCACAAGAATATTAGATATATGTTATCTGACTTCAATGAAAAATTTTGGGGCACGCTTCTGGTGTTAGAGTTTCTCTTCAACTATGGGGTATAGGGGAACAAAGGCGCATTGCATTATCGCGTCGCGTCCATTTCTGTAACGCGCTTGTTTTCTCAGCTTGGGAAACGTACAGATATACGTAGAAGCATTTTCAACCTGCTCGTGCTCACATATCAGTAAAGTTCGCAAGTTAAACTATTGATTAAAATGAACGATGTTTTCATTTAACAAGCGCTTAGATCATATTCCTGGCCCTATAAATTGTAAGGAATGGCAAACGATGATGATTTTTCCCTTCAGTAGACATTTCTCAAAGAAAAAATATGAGCCATCTTAAACGGAGAAACGAAGAACTGAGTCTGTTTGAGCAAAGCTTGCATCGTGTTTTTTCCCCAGTTAACTTTTGAATACGACTTATTGCTAGGGGCCACGTGCCCATCCGTCAGCCGCAGTCCCAAAAAACAAAACAAAATTAGAACTTTTATTAGTTCAGAAACTTAACACAAGACAAGAATCAGCCTGTTTTTTTTGTTTTGTTTTGTTTTGTTTTGTTAGGGAGATGGAGTGGAGGCGGGGAAGAGGACAAGTGCGTGTAGATATGATCAGCATCTCCTTAAAAATAAAGTGCTAGAAAAGGTGCTATTGTCCGGAGATAAAAGAAGAAAAGTTTCAACAAGTAAAATTCTTAAGCCCTGAAAACTATAAATACGTCTGAGAACACCCCTCCCCAAAAAACAAATAAACAAAAAAATCCAAATAAACAAACAAACAAACAAAAAACAACAACACACAAACCAATCACAAACAAACAAACAGACAAACAAACTCGTAGAAAGAATATTTACAACGCAATAGTACGCACGTAAAAAAATCCCAAAAATACTAATAAAGAACGATTTCAATACAGCTGAATTGTAGTTGTTTTTTCTAAGCGTGATTATATTTTGTTGTTAGGATTTTTTCCCCCATAATACGCGCCTGCCGGGGAGGGGTGGGTGAAGAGGCAAAAGGTGGTTGGGGGGGGGGGGGTTGGGGGGAGGGAGGAGATGCTGTTGTGCCCCACCTATCCCCCACCCACCCGCACACACACACACACGCGCGCACACACACACACACACACACACACACACACACACACACACACACACACACACACACACGTCCAGACGCGACACCCCCTGGAGCTGCCTCTGTAACTTCAAACCCAATCTTGTACAGAGATACCTGATGGTAAGACCTTCCTAACTAATTGCATACTAATTTGGATGACCCCTTAGAAAGGTCAAGCATCACAAGAGATCAGAAATAGGTCACAAAAAGCTATTTCTTGAGAATTTATTTTTCCTCGAATGCTATTTACAACTTCAAACCCAAAATTAGTCCAGACATACCTGCTAGTAAGACCTTCGTATGCCTGAATAGAGCATTAAATAATTATATGTTATCTGACTTCAATGACAAATTTCGGGGCACGCTTCTGGTGTCTAGAGTTTCTCTTCAACTATGGGGTATAGGTGAAAGAAGGCACATTGCATTATCGCGTCGCATCCATTTCTGTAATGCGCTTGTTTTCTCAGCTTGGGATACAGATATACGTAGAAGCATTTTGAGCCCGCTCGTGTTTACATGTCTGCGACAGTAAAGTTCGCAAGTTATAATATTGATTAAAATGAACGATGTTTTCATTGTCAAGCTCTTAGACCCTATTCCTGGCCGTATAAACTGTAATGAAGTGACAAACGCGGATGATTTTCCCTTCAGTAGACATTGATCAAAGAACAAAATATCAATGGACATTTGGTTTTATGTCATTAATTTTCTTGTATCAGTGTCATGAAATATCTGGGGGCCATCTTAAACGGAGAAACGATGCACTTAGTCCGTTTAACTCATTCTACCCCAACAACGAAATCCCCAAATTTTGCCGTTGTCCTCTGAAGACTGCACTCTAGTGCAGGACATAGATCGACCATGATAGTTCAAGGGTGATGCCAGAATAGCTTGGCGCCCATGGGCGCCAAGCTATTCTGGCATCACCCTTGAACTATCATGGTCGATCCTTATCTTGCTGCGGTGTGTCTGGGGTAGAAAGAGTTAAGCAAAACTTGCCTTGTGTTTTTTTTCCCAATTAACTTTTCAACAAGACATATTTCAGGACAAAACTAAGAACAAGAAGTGATCAACAGACTTAGTCCTAAATTACTTTTAAATTTATTTATCGTCAACCCCAATGGTTTAGCCACTACCCTTGGGAGATCATGAAGATAACCTACTTAAAAGTTAAAATATATACCTTGTTCCGGCCTCAGTGACCACTGACCTGCATCACTGGTGCTGAAACTGTGACAAGCTATGCACGAAGCAGACGTCTTGTAAGACATTGAACATTCACCACGGAGAGCGTGAAATTTATAGGAATAAATATGTCACGGGCTCGATTAGGATATTATTTGAGCACGTATAAGTGGGTCAAGCGAAACATTTCTCCAGAGCAGCGGCTAAGCCACTGTTGTCACGACGCAAAATACTAGAGGCAAGCTTTGCTCAAACTAACATTGCGCCGCAGGATGAGTGCGAACTAGATTTATTTCTGGGAACATGGCTTATGCTTCAGACATCCCAGCCTTTCTGAAAAAACAGCATAGAGTAGATTTCTGTTGTGACTTCCCAGGTCCCCTTTCCGCATGACCAATTAATTGTCATCTTAACATGTGATAAGCTGAAGTTACATATCTTGGTAACATGTGATAAGTAGACTCCCGTTGCCTTGAGATGTCACGGGCTCGATTAGGATAGGTGAATAAAGAAAGGTGAATAGAGCAAGGCCAATGAGAACAAGACAATGAATCATATCAACATCCGTGTTCAAAGTTTAAAATAACATCGTGTTGCCTAGATTTTCGGAGGTACTGGGGCCTATGTGTGTGTGTGTGTGTGTGTGTGTGTGTGTGTGTGTGTGTGTGTGTGTGTGTGTGTGTGTGTGTGTGTGTGTGTGTGTCCTAGGCGATTAGTTGCAATCGTTTTAACTTCAAATTAGACACACAACAGTTAGAAAACAGCAATGACACTGTGATCCAGAACTTACAGTTTGTAAGGGAAAAATTAAGATTCACTCACGTTACAATTAAAAAACGAAACCTTATCAAAACAGCGTTAAACCCAAACAAGTAATTTACTAACTTAGCGAACCACTTATGTCGCCATGAAGTGTGTTTCAAACGCCTTAACTCATTGTGTCCCAGGTCGACAGATCGACCATGATAGTTCAAAGGTGGTGCCAGTAGAGCTATTCTGGCACCACCCTTGAACTATCATAGTCGAGCCGTATCTTGCTATGGCGTGTCGGGACTGAATGAGTTAAGTTTCCGTTGTAGATGGGAACATAAGCGAGATTATCTTGCTATGGCGTGTCGGGACTGAAAGAGTTAAGTTTCCGTCGTAGATGGGAACATAAGCGAGATTAGCGACATGAGAGACATCGTATACAACACTGAAGTACAAGCGACAAGTCTGGCACTGAAAGTATTGATATAATACGAGCAGACGAACACGGCATCACCTGATAGAGCGTAAGGTAGGAGAACAAGATGAAAACATACCTGACTGCGAATCAGCGTGGTTCGTTACTCACTTGAAAACTACGCTTCCCTGTTTCAACTCACAATAATATGTTGACCTCGATTAACTTACAGTGTGTGACAATAAACCGCCTATTAATCCGGATAACACAACGTATTCGAACTAAAATGACGCTTAGTGCCTAAGCCAGGTCTTTCTAATAAACTAGATATGCCTCATTGTGTTAGTCGTAAGGGAATGTAACCTAAACACAGGCCAGCAATCGATTAATGCAACAATAAAGAAACAGATATTCCTGAGAAATCCCAGTAATTCATGACGGTTTATGTACAACACACGGCGTCCTAACAAAGGCCTTTGCGCATTGGGCAGTTCTAATCATTCCTCAGAAATACGCCCCACGTGGCTAGGATCCTAGGCTGTTCAGTTGTCGTCGTTGTGTCGTGAGCGCGCATTCTGAGAGTGTCGAGTATGTCCCTTTCGTCTTCCAGCGCCACGTATGTGACATTATCAGCCGTTATGTGCCAGAGGTAGTGCCCGATTAGCTTGGCGCCTACGAACTCACCACGTAATCAGGCACTGCCTTTTACTTGTTCCTCGATCAGTTTCTCGAGCAATGTGCGTTGCGCTCAGAAGATTATTTTGACACATGAGTACTGACTTCGGATTTGAAAGGGATATTAACCCATTCAGCCCTGACGCACTACAGCAGGAGATGGGTCGACCATGATAATTCAAGGGCAGTGCCAGATTAGCTTAGAGCCTGTCGACGTTTAGCTAATCTGGCACTAAACTTGAATTATCATGGTCAATCCATCTCCTGCAACAGGTGCATAGTCGTTAGATGACGCCTCCAAAATTTGGGAAGTACGTGCGTCGGGCTGCGGAATGAGTTAAATCTGAAACGTGTCGTGCTGTTCGCTTGTATACAGTAATTGATACTCAGTGAAGTCGGCTTTCTCGGTCTAGCGCACCGAATGCCATATTCCTAGCTGTTAGTACAATGAACGAGTAAAAAGTGTTTGAGAACTTGTTAACCACGTTTGCAGTGTAGGGTAGAAACTAGTTATCGGCTGTGACTTCGCTCTCGTTAAAAGCGAGTCAGACAATAAGATAAGATAAGGTAAGTTAAGATAAGATAAGGTAAGGTAGGATAAGGTATGGTAAGGTAAGGTAGGATAGGATAAGATAAGGTAAGGTAAGGTAAGGTAGGATAAGATGAGATTGAACTTTATTGTCATATGTAAAAAATGCATTAGATATCATCTTGAGTTGCTAAAGTCGATCCTTCCCCCATGACTGATTTGGTTGCAGTGCCGCTTTGAACATGGTTATAAAATGTATCAGTGATAAAACGGTCTCGTCAATTGCAAGAAAAGTTTTCAAGGTTCAATTTAATCAGCTCGGCCATGACTCTTAAAAACTCACACGTGAATGGCGGACTGACTGACTGACTGACTGACTGAATCAATCAATCAATCAATCAATCAATCAATCAATCAAAAGACAGCCATAGACATACTACTCAGAGTCTTCTATCTTCATGAGGGTGTGGACATGTCTGCAGGAGTCAGTGTAAATAAAAGGTTCACTCGTGGATACAATAACACACCGATACAAATTAATAATATTATGCGCTAGCCAAGGGAAAGAACTGTGTCTGGGGATTTTTCTGGGAAGGTCAGCCTGTTTAAACCCCTTGTACGTTCAGCCTCTTGCAAAACACTATGCCAAAGAGCCCCAGCTGTCTAAAGAACGTGGATACAAAGTGGGTATTAGCAAGAGGCATAGATCCGTGGGCGTCTGCGGGGGCTCATGAGGATCTATGCCTGTTGCATTTGATTGATTGTCGCATTTTCCCGGATTTATGAAATTCGAAATATGAGAAAGAGAGAGAGAGAGAGAGAGAGAGAGAGAGAGAGAGAGAGAGAGAGAGAGAGAGAGAGAGAGACAGAGAGAGAGAGAGAGAGAGAGAGAGAGAGAGAGAGAGAGAGAGAGAGAGAGAGAGAGAGAGAGAGAGAGAGACGTATGAACCTGACATGTTAATGCAGACAGACGAATTATTACATAATCTGCAGCAACAGTATTATTTTTTTTAAATTTCTTTCTTTTTTTTTTATTCTGAGGGTGGGGGGGGGGGGGGGGGGATAGGTCTTTTTACTTATATATGTTTTATCCTTTGCTGTATCGTCTTATATATTTTTATGTGTAGAGTAGCAGGACAGTTTGGAAGATAGGCATTGCTATGCCTAAAACTTTTTATCAACATCTCTCTCTCTCTCTCTCTCTATTAAATTATATATATATATATATATATATATATATATATATATATATATATATATATATATATATATATATATATATATATATATATATATATATATATATATATATATATATATATATATAGAGAGAGAGAGAGAGAGAGAGAGAGAGAGAGAGAGAGAGAGGTATGAACTTGGCATGTTAATGCAGACAGACGAATTATTACATAATCTGCAGCAACAGTAGAATATTATTAGGTAATAGGAAACTTGTCAATAACTATACGAATAGTAGCATATGGGAGCCGAACATACTATTACTTCTGAAGTAAATATTTATGGAGGCGATCTTTGAAGACGCTAATCTTACAAATTGATTTCAGGTGTGGAGGTAAAATATTCCACGCTTTAGCGCCTGAAAAGGACAGGCTGGTTTTACAAATGTCTAATCTAATTTTTGGAAGGTGGATCAAACTATTTCTCGTGTTGTTTTTATTATTGTCGGAAAATAGAGTTTTTAGATAGGGTGGGGCTTTTCCGTACATGATCTTGTGCAGTAGAACACAGCGCTTAAATTCAAACTGTTTATTCAATGTTAGTAACTTGAGAGATTTTAATTTTAAGAGAGAGAGAGAGAGAGAGAGAGAGAGAGAGAGAGAGAGAGAGAGAGAGAGAGAGAGAGAGAGAG
>BTPG01000005.1:68072745-68103835 GCA_036245525.1 Semisulcospira habei
GATGTGTACCATTCGTGCCAGGGTGTTCTTGTTCTTCACACTCAGACCTCCATACCAGCACACAGAACCGAAAGTGATGACAGACTCAATAAAAGAGCAGTAAAAAGTTTGAAGGACAGAGGGGTTCACATTCAGCTTCCTGAGTTTCTGGAGGCAGTAGATGCGTGACTGACATTTCTTGTGTATGAGGGTGGTGTTTGCGTTAAAGGACAACTTATCATCTATGACTGTTCCAAGATACTTATACTCAGTCACACGCTCAACAGACACATCATTAATCATCAGTACAGGAACAGGGGCAGGGTTTCTTCGAAAGTCTATCAGTAGTTCCTTGGTCTTACTCACATTTAGGTCTAGAAAATTATCTTTACACCAAACACTAAAACGTTCTACTTCTGCAAAGTAAGTCGCATCATTATTGGAGAGATCTTCTAAGGCAGTGTCATCCGAGTATTTTATAAGAAGGGTAGAGTCAGTGCCACTACAATCGTTAGTGTACAGTGTGAACAGCACAGGGGAGAGAACTGTACCTTGAGGGGCGCCTATGGAAGTGGACCTAAGGGATGAGAGAGCTGTTTGAAAGCGAACTGACTGGGTCCTATTTACAAGGAAGTTGACAATCCATAGGATAAGCCTTGGCGTTACATTATAACAGAGAAGTTTCTGAGCTATGAGATAGGGATGTATAGTGTTGAAGGCTGAAGAAAAGTCTATAAAAAGAATGCGTACAAAAGAGCCAGGTTTTTCTGAATGTGTGTAGGCATGGTGTAGGAGTGTGAGTGTGGCGTCGTCTGTACATCTGTTTTGCTTGTATGCAAACTGGAAAGGATCTTGATAGGGCTTGACCTGATCGAGCAGTCTAGAAAGGACAACACGCTCAAAGCACTTCATTACTATAGAGGTGAGAGCTACAGGGCGATAGTCATTGAGTGTCTTGGGCTTGTTGTTCTTGGGGACAGGGCAGACTGTAGATGTTTTCCAGAGCCTAGGTACAGTGCAATCCTTCAGAGACCAACTAAACAAACGGCTATAAACAACAGACAATTGACTGGCACATAATCTCAAAACTCTACCGCAAATATTATCAGGGCCTACTGCTTTCTTAACATTCAGTTTGCTAAAAAGCTTCTCAACCGCCTTGCCATGGATCTCAAAGTCTTCATCAACATTGCCTGCCACATTTACCTTAAGCTGGGAAATCATGCTATCTAAGTCATCCTTCAGATCATCTTTCTCAAATCTACAATAGAACTCATTCAGTTTTTCAGAAAATTCAGTTTGTTCTTTCATTGGCATGCTACTGCTACTGAATTTTGATTTATCGTGGCCTGATAAAGTTTTAAGTCCTTTCCATGCATCTGCTAAGCTACCTGATTCAAACTGTGACTCTACTTTCTCTTTATACTTTTTCTTAGCACTTTATTTATAATTCTTTATACTTTTTCACATGCACGCACACACATACACACGCGCCCACACACTGCATGTTTTGAGAGAGTGGCCTCCCCTTGGACAAGCTAGCAGTACCGGTTTGTTAGGTCTCGGAATTTTTCGAGAAATATCCTGAAAATGCCAGTCGTCGGGCTTCCCAACGCTGTTGAGGGATTGCTAAACATCCTGCTAGCTGACCATTCCATTAAATCGTGGAAAATCGCCGGGGAAGGTGAGGACATGACTTTTGTGCTCAGGCCGGCCTGTGTACGGCAGCAGAGCAGACCGGGACCGCCATCACTACACGCAAGGGACAGTGGCGACGTAAACCCCCAAGCCAGGTGCGGCGTGACAAGAGGAGGGCCGAGCAACATCGGGCGAGAGTGGACAACAACAACACCCAAGCCCAAGGTACACAAGAAACACAGAATGATGACAACAACAACACAGAAACAAAGGCAAGTGACAATGACAAACACTTCAGTTTATTTGTGTCAACACCAGATACTGACCTACATTCCAACACAGACACAGAGGCAACAGAGGACACATCACGCACCCCACGTGCTGTTCACGGTATTGACAATGACCTGACACAGTGGAATGTTGTGCAGGGGGCGTGTGCTACAGATGTATCAAACGTTGAAAACCTGGACAGGACTGTGGACTATTTCAGTTTTTCCACTCCAGCATCTCAACATGATGATGTGTTTGACATCGAAAAAGAAGGAGAAGCAGCTGGTTACGACTTACACACTACTAAACTGTATGTGGCCGGAATCACAGAGAGGCTGACACAAAAACTGCTACGAAAACCATCCAGAAACATAAAGTTCAATAATATTGTGTTTGACAGTGGACCCTCACAAGCTCAGCAGTTACTGCTGGGAGAGAGTGATGACATTATCATTGTGTATGACGGTCACCAGCGGATCGTAGTGTTGAACTGGTTCATCAAGCACGCAACACCACAGACAGAACGTTACTATTAGGTTACGTCAAGGTGGGTCTGTGGACAGACAGACACACCGTGGTGACTTCGACATCATGGAGACAGACCTACATCTCCTGGCGACTTTGGTGCGACATCTCCTTGGATAACACTGCACAGTGTCGCTGCGTGACTGTCGGACTACACGCTGAAGCCCGTACACGAGTGACTATTAAATTGACTGAATCAGTCATGATATAATGAATTGTCGTGAATGACGTCGGTTTCCGCGTCGGTTCATTCGATTGTTTTTTTGTTCTGTGCAAATTGTACTCATTGTTCATATGGGCCTGATGGCCTGCAAAAACTGAAATAAATTTATTATTATTATTATTATTATTATTATTATTATTATTATTATTATTATTATTACACTGCATGTTTAATAACAGTCATTATTCAGAACGCAGTAGTCGCGTGCGCTTTGCTCGGCGGCTCAATTAAGTAACGGAATAGTCTTGCCTTGAAGGTGGACAATGAAGATGCTTCGGTAATATTGGCCGGAAACGAGTTCCACAGTTTGGCCCCTGAGTATGACAGACTAGTTTTGAATATATCGAGTCGTGGCCTAGGTACTGACAGTTTGCTCCTTGATGTCTTGTATTGTGTGTTAGCATCCTTAAACAAATCCGAGACGTACCGCGGGGTTTTGGATTTTCGGACTTTAAACATTAACACGCCCTTATTGAACAGAAAGAGGTTACGTAACGGAAGCATGTCAAGGGCCCTAAGTCGCTCGTCAGTGCTGTCTCTGCTATTAGGAAGGATTAGCTTGGCTGCCCTCCGGTGGAGGGAATTAAGCCTCTTTAAGCACGCATCACTACTCCCGTCCCAGACTGTAGATGCGTAGTCAATGTGGGACTGGATGTGAGCGCTGAAGAAGAGTTTTCTAGTTGGTGAGTTCGTGAAGTAAATAAGTTTTGAAAGGAGAAATAGATTTCTGGACACAATTTTGCACACACAGTTTACATGCGCATGCCATTTCAATTGATCGTCTATAATGACGCCTAACAGCCGGCGCTCCTTAACTTGTTTAATCGGCTGACAGTTAAGGGAAAGGCTAAGTGGCGGTGGGTTTAGCTGGTGCTTTTGACGTGTAGTGATTAGCATGCACTCTGTTTTAGATGGGTTAAGTATCATGTAGTTGTCTCGGCACCAATTTGAGACGTCTAATAGACTATGTTGCAAAGAAGAATTAATTGTAGATATTTTTGCCGACGACACGTTGAGAGTAGCGTCATCTGCAAACAAATTGCATCGCACATTTGATTGTGAGATACACAAAGGCAAGTCATTAATAAAAATTAAAAACAAGAGAGGGCCTAAAATAGACCCTTGGGGTACTCCATGCTTAATGATACATTCTGAGGAACGCTTACCGTTGACAAAAACTTACTGAGATCTATTGCTTAGATAAGATTTAAAGAAGGCAGCGGAATCTGTGTCTATGTGGTATGCCAACAGCTTCTGTAGCAACAGTTCATGGTTGACTAAGTCAAAAGCTTTAGAAAAATCTAAAAATACCGCACCGGTCATTTCAGCGTTGTTTATTGAAGTTAGCCAGGTATTGGTCAGATGAGACAGAGCCGTGTGACAAGAGTGGCGGGGTCTGAAGCCTGACTGCAACGGATAAATCAAGTTATGTGTCTCCAGGAAGTGACTCAGGTGCCTGTGGACATGTTTTTCTATAGGCTTTGACAAAGTTGATAAAAGTGAGATTGGCCTGAATTTGTTGGGGTCAGTGAGGTCTTTAGTTTTAGGCAGCGGAATGACTTTAGCTATTTTCCAGCTTCTTGTGAAAGTGCCTTGCTGGATTATAGAATTATAAATAAATGTTAAAGATTCGACCACATAGGGGACAGACAGTTTTAAAAAGAAACTATTAATGCCGTCATGACCAAGGGAGCGTTTATTTTTCAGCTGACTAATAGACTTGCCTACGTCGAAAACAGTTAAGTACGGAATACTAAAAAAGTCGTTTGGCACCAGTCTCTCGTCGCAAAAATGTTTTAGTTTTACAGAAATAGTCGGCTGGTTTAGGTTATTAGTACTTTTATTCAAAAGTGAGTCGGCAGCAGACAGAAAATGTTGATTAAAAGTGTCAGCAGGTATAGAAGTACATGGTGGTGTTTGACGTGATTTGGTAAAGGCATCGAGGGCTCGCCAGACAGATACGGTATCAGTTTTATTATCCATCAAGCGCTGGAAGTGTTTTTTCTGGGCCTCGAGCACCAGCCTTTACGCGGTTACGCTCCTTGCGGAAGGCAGCATAATCTTTGTTCCGCTTCAACTCATTTCGGAGGGCCATGGCGTCTTTAATGTCCTTACTTAACCACTGAGGTAACTGTGCGTGTTTGACTCTCTTCTCACGTAGTGGCGCGTGCTTGTCAAGTACACCAAGGAACAATCTGTACCATTCGGCCAACGCTTCTTCAGGAATATCATAGTTATAAACTGACTGAAAAGAGATTCCGCTCAGGTCTGCGAGAAACGCGTCCCGATTGAAGTGTTTAAACGACCTGTAATGAATAGTGGTATGCTGGTTTTTACGACATGGCGGCTTGTCCACCTTCAGAGCCCAACTACAGCACACAGGATAGTGGTCGCTAATCGCCACTTGAAGAACACGAGAGCTAAGGACCCTTGACTTGTTGGAAGTGTATACATGATCAATTAGAGTGGCAGACGTCTGCGTAACTCTAGTTGCGGATGTGATAAGCTGGTTGAGGCCTACCATAGTAATAGTAGACTCCCAAGCAGGGTGTGGGGAAAACATGTTAATATTAAAGTATCCGAGCAGTAACATATCAGAGCTGCTATTGTTAACGGTGTCCGCCATTTGTAAGAAATCGTCGTACCACTCAAATGATGCAGACGGATTTCTGTAGACAAATCCAACAAGCAAAGGGGCCGATTTGTTTGTCTTCACCTCAACCCACACGCTTTCAACAGAGTCTGATTCCAGGTCTTTTCTTCTGCGTGTAAAGAGCGCAATAGAGTCATGAATATAGACAGCTAATCCTGTTTGTTGCGGACGTACAGGATCGCGCCGGATTACAGAAAACTCCGGTATCGAAATGGACAAATCACTTATGTCAGAATGTAATCGCGACTCCGTGATTCCAAAAATGTGAAAGGGGGAGGGTTGAGTCAGAAGGACGGTCAAATCTGTAATCTTATTCAGCAAATGATAGATATTTAGATGTCCCACGTGTAAACTGTGAAATTGTAATGAGCTACTCGACATCTTAAAAGACTAGAAGTGTAAGTTAAAGAACTTGAAATGAAAAAAGAAAATAAGCATATGAAATAAAATGGTACAGGAACACACGTTTCAGAAGTAATGTCTGACCTTAACACAACAGTCAATAATGGCTTGCGCACGTGATGCAGAATGTCCGACAGTATATTTGTCTCGGCAGGAGCACAAGCACTGTGATAGTGTTTTAAGTAATAGAGATCTATAGAGTCCGGTGTGAAATGTTAATTCCACTACTACCGTAAATTGTCTATGGCGCTGAGAGTCAAGGTTGAGAACAGTACATGAACATGCTTTACGGCTTGTTCCCGAACTCGGTTATGTCAGACGAAGCAGAGATTCCGTGGCTGCTGGCAAAGAGTTTAACGAAAAGAAAATTATTATCTTTTACACTTACTGGTAAACAAATACGGTATCAATGTCAGGTCAATTTAGAAGTCGTGGACCCGGCTAGGCAACGGCCACTGATGCAATGACGGATAAGGGTGTGTGTTGTCATAGTGATGTAAGGTTGCTGCGGCACGCCACCGTAAAAACTGTAGAACTGCGGTAGGAGCTGTGGCGGTCCAAACACCCGGGGATCGGTGTTGCACCCCGCTACAGTGGTTATCTCCCTCGATTCGCCACGCTGATCGTAGCGAATTGAGGGAGACAACCAGTGTGCACCGTACTCCTGCCATGGGGAGAGATGATGGGGGCCAGAATATTGCGTCATTCCCGGCCATGGAAGTATTGACGGCGTCTGTTGAGGGACATCAAAGGACTGCTGTGGCGGCTGAACCGGGGGCTGCGGTGGCAAGGATAACGCAACGTTGACGTCAGCGTCACACGCGGAGCCAGAGGAAGCTTCCTGCCGCACATTACGTTGTCTGGTATTAGTGGTAACATTACAGTACCGCTTCCCCTGTGCTGCATCCGGACTTGAGATGCTGCGCGGAGAGCGTGGCGGGCCGCGTGGCTGGTCGTTGCTTTGTGACCACGCCCGTTTGAAGTTGGCCGCAAGTCGGGTCATGCCCTTGAAGCTGGGATGAATCAGGTCGTGCCCGTCTTTTCGATAGAGGGCAAGACGCGGGACACCGGCAGATGTAAAGGTGGCCGTGTTTTCGATAAACACAACCCCAAGCTTGCGGCAGGCGTGACATAGGTTAGCGTTGGACAAGTCTATGGGAAGTGTCAGCCCACACTGTGTCTTGGGAGGCAGGATGCTGGAGGCGTGAAGACGGGCCTGAGGGAACACGCGCCTGCACTGCATTAGTAGTTGGTCCCACAGGCGGCTGGTCACTTCGCCAGTCTTACAGTCGTTTACACCCATATGCACAGTGACCACCTGTACATGGGGTGCCTCAGTCTGTCGCTGCATCCAGTCCGCAAGATCTGCAGCTTTGAGGCCAGACACAGAGATTAATTGGACCCTCTCGCGCCGTGAAGTCGCCATCTTGCCACCCTTCATGTACTTTAGCGTGGAGCAGCCGATGACGAGATGTGTAGTGTCCGACTGGATACGGCGAGTGGCAAGGTGTTCAGCTGGCGACTGACGGCGGGGAGGGTTGGTGCGACTGACGGCACGGTCTGATGTGTTCTGGTGCAGGGGTTGACCATCTGAGCCACAGTCGTTTCTGGGGGTGACAACAATAGGTATTGGGCCAGTTTCAGACATGGACAGCGGTGGCGAAACCTCAAGGGTTTTAGTACTCTGCTCGGTGGTAGGAGACTGCGGCGGGTGGACGGGGATGGAGGGTGAAGGGGCCATAATCTTATTGACCCGTTTCTTGATGTCACGTATGGTGTGGATTTGGCTTTTCTTGCACGATGCCAGGCGGCTAATTTGAACTTCAATATGGTGCACCTGATCGTGCAGGCCGGTCAGTTCGCTATCTATGCTATGCTATTTTTAAAGGATACGGACTTCCAGCTCTCGCTGATTTCGTCCAGGGGGGGGTGGGCCGGGGGTTGAGGGGGGGGGGGGGAGTTATGTTCTGACTGGTCGCTATCCGACACCTTACACGTGTTATTGGCTTTTACAGCAGTATCTCGAATTTGGCTGTCTAGCTCGCTAATCCTAGCTAGAGCGGAAGCCAGCTGCTGTCTGGTGTCAAGCAGTTCCCGCTTGACTAACTGCATGTCTATGTGCAGGGAGCCAACAAGGATGAAGGTCTGTATATGACGCTGTAGCTGCTGAGTGGCGGCCCATCGCAGGGAGACAGGCTCTTTTACCTTGATGCCGGCTGTGGTTTTGAGCTGTTGCGCAACCGTCTGCACAACCGTAGCATCAAGGGCATTGTCCCCTGCAAGGGAGGTGGGAAGTGGCGGGTGGGTGGGGCCTGAAGGGGACACAAGGGGAGTGGGCTGGATCGTGATAATGCCGTCATCAGATTCTGTCTTACGATTTGTGGCTTGATGGTGGATCGGGGTAACCACTGAATCTGACGTGGCCACTTGACTCAAGGGAGTGGAGGGGGTAGGGTTGGGGATGGTGGCTTCGTCTGCAAGTTGAGTGACATACATTTCCGAGTGGGAAAAGACGGAGGCGGCCGTATTGTCGCCGGTACCTTGTTGGACGGACTTGAGCCGCTTAAGCCTATTCACATCATGGAGACAGGCAGCGGTAAAGACTGCAGAGGAGGGCTGTGAGCTAATCAGCTCAGTGGGGATTAAGGGAATGGAGGTTACTGGAAGGGACTGCCTGTCGCTGGGCACGGCCTTTGGCTCTGAAGGAGGGAACGTATAGAGGGTGGGAGGAGCGTCAGGGCCGGCGGCCGGAGAAGGGGCAACAGTCCCAGACGTAGAGATCGCCGCTGCGGCCCCATCTGGTTCTGTCAATAACAGGGTGGGTATGGTCTGGGTGTCCATTATATCCAAGAGGGTGCACGGGGGGTGGGGAGGTGTGACGATTGGGCTGGGCACCGCAGCGTCAGACCGGAAACTAATCTTGTTGATCTCAGGAGCGGTCAAAAACATTGGCTGGATGGAGGGTGTGGGCGGGGCATTTTGGGGTGAGGACCAGCTGTCAGCAGGAAGGTAGACAACGGCAGGCGGACTTGTGGCGATAGAGGAGAACACACTGTCCTCATTAAGGTCATCCTCCATTTGGAGTTTCACCAGGTCAACAAGTTGATGAAACTCCGTCATGACCCACTTCTCGCACTTAACGCCTTGGATGAGACACGTGCCTCCATTAGATCGTTTTTTCCTGTAGTAGAGAGTGATAGTGATGTACATGACGCCGGCCCGCCATATCTGTACGAATGACTTGGCCAGGCAGTCTGGAAGAGCAGTGTTCTTGCTACGCAAGTTGAAATCACGGAGGATAATATCATTCTCCTCAAAGTCGATGTCTCTCCATAAAAGCTGTCGTTGTATTTTTTCAACAGATGGTTGTACCTAACGTTGAGAGCTTTTCGCCAACGCTTCAGGACCGTTACATCACCAGTCTTAAACACCTTCTGGTTGTCATCTTTGGTGTGTATGATGGTGGGAGTTGCGGGGGAGCCTAGGGGATGGAGACGGGTTGGCTGGTTTCCTATTACGGGGGACAACGTCGCCATTGTGTAGCAGATGTAGTGAAATACCAGCGGGGTAGGGTGGGGTGTCAGATAAGGGGATGGGCAAAAGGAAGGGAGGTAGGGGTGAAGGAGTGGGGCTCGGTGGTAAGTTGAAGGTACGGGATTGTCAGACTCTGAGCAATTTGACGCTTAGCACAACACCGCGAGGCGCTGAAGGATTGGTAACACGGTGTTTTCACAGCTGTGGGTAGCGGGCCAGGGAGACTGGAGAAAGCGCTATAGCAGACCAGGCGTGTCGTAACCAGCATCCGGCATTGGCGTGGTCAAGAGGCACTTGAGTCTGGCAGCTTGATCACGAGATATCCCGCTGACGCCACTCACGCCACCGGTAATCGACAGGGCAACGAGGAAGATACTTTATGGAAAACATATGGCGAAGAGATCGCGTACAAATATGATGGTACTCACAAAGTCCAAATGCGCGTAGTGTCTGACAGCCGTGAGCAGTATGTTGATACTTTCACTTAGTAAGCACACACGATGACAGTCCGTGTAGTCCGTGTAAAACTCTCGTCAAGCTAACACAACCAGACACTGGTGTCGAAAGCCTTTGAGTTATCTCTTCACATAGTAATGATTATTTTCAAATATATTGAGACACAAACACATACAGTATGATTAGTGTTCCATATAAAACATTTCCAGCACACATTTCGATGAAAGTAATGACAGTAACTGAACTCGTGAATAGTCACAGTATTCCAACAATACAAATTTGCACAGCTGATAGGTTCAGTTTTCAAGAACACTGAAGCACGAACACAATCACAATATAATATAATATTCCATATGAAAAGGTTGTCCATATAAACACATTGCAGCACAAATTTCGATGTAACTGATGTCAGTAAACTCCTCAATGGACAGAGCTTTCACAGTGTTCGCACAAACAGTCAGGGGTCACGCTCTGCTGCACACTGGACCGACCCGCGTCGGACGTCCGATCGGGACGGCGGTCGGCGAGAGAGAGGTGAGAGAGAGAGAGAGAGAGAGAGACTGACTGGCTGACTGACTGAAACTTTATTTATCAAGGATTGAGATATTAGGCGCACAGGCCTTTCTTCCAATCTGTCCTTGCTACATCTACTGACATTCAATAACAGGCAAAGTTACATTACAATCACAAACAACATCGAAAGTAATGCAAATTACAACAACACTACAAACAACAACAATGATTTAACAAAACACACAGGTGAAGATGTATGCACGTGTCATAATCACCGTTTGCGGGAGCCCTCCCCAGACGCTCCCACCCGGCACGCCACAAGGATACCTTCACTCGAATGACATGCTAAGCACATCGCTTGAATAAACGGTGCACCCGCACTGCATCCCCCCGACCGGGCCCATACGGGAAGCACCCCCACAATCGGCACGTGAGCGCAAATGGTATGATCAAAAATAATAGTTGCATAAAAAGGAATTTAAAATCATTTAAAAAAAAGGAATATGTGTTTAGACTACACGAGATAATTAAATTTACGTTGCCTTGGATAAATACTTGTACAGCTTTGCTTTAAACGCTGCTAGGGAATTAACTTCTTGTAGATGCGGAGGAAGAGAATTCCACAGGAAACCACCTGAGTATGACAAACTGGATTTATAGTACAAATCAATGCGTGGCCGCTTTATGCTCAGGCTGCTCCGAGAGGTGCTGTATCTCTTCTCATTAAGAGTAAAGATTTCCGATAAGTAGCCGGGGCCTTACCGTTAAGAGCTTTGTGCACTAGTAGTGTACGCACTTGTTAAATACTAAGTGTTTGCCAAGAGGAAGGAGTCCAGCTGCCTCGAGCCTCGCCTCAGTGGGTAAAGATGAACTAGGAATAATTAGTTTGGCTGCTCTCCTGTGTAGCGAATTTTTTTTTTTTTTTGGAACAGGACCTCGCTGCAGCCATCCCAAACTGTCGAGGCATAATCAATGTGGGGCTTGATGTATCCATTGAAAAATAGTTTACACGTGGTCAGATTAATGACCGCTTTCTGTTTGGACAATAAAAATAATGTCTTTGAAATTGTCTTTCCGATGTGTTCAAGATGAGGCTGCCAACTGAGTTGGTTATCTATAATTACCCCTAGTAAACGGTGCTGCTGTACTTGCTCTATGGGGACAGCTTCAAATGAGAGGTTTGGAGGCGCGGGTTGCAGCTGATGTTTCTGACGTGTCGTGACTAGCATGCTTTTTGTTTTAGTTGGATCGACTATCATTCTATTGCTACTGCACCATTCAGAGACTTCTTGTAGGCTCTGCTGCAGGCTGTTGGTTATGCCAGCTACAGTTTTACCGGCCGCATGTAGCGTCGAATCGTCGGCAAACATGTCACTAGCACATGTGATGTGTAGTGGTAAATCATTAATAAAGATATGGAATAACAATGGGCCCAGAACCGAACTCTGAGGAACACCAAGCTCTACCTTACCCTCTGTGGAATAGTTGCCATTTACATAGACAGCTTGTGTTCTTGCAGAAAGGTAAGAGTTAAAAAAACGAAAGAGCTGACGGGCTGCTGTTGTTGAAATAAACTTTAAGTTTCCTCAGCAAGATTTCATTATTTATAAGATCGAACGCTTTTTTTTAGGTCCAAGAATACCGTGCCAGACATTATTGTTATTGTTGATGTTATTTAGCCATGAATCAATCATACGTACTAATGCTGAGTGGCATGAGTGTTTAGGTCTAAGCCCGGACTTTAATAAGGACCGTTCTTCGAGGTACTGGAGGAGATGCTTTTGAACATGCTTCTCAAGTGGCTTTGATAAAACAGACAGAAGAGAAATGGGACGAAGGTTATTTACATCAGTAGTATCTTTGGTCTTGGGTATAGGAACAACTTTTGCCTTTTTAAACGCCACAGGAAACGTATTGTACTGTATGCATAAGTTAAAAATGTAAGTGGGGGGGGGGGGGGGGGGGGGGCTCGACAATATAAGGCAGTGATATGTGAAAACTGGTTTAGGACTACAGTTGGAGTCAGACAAGGCTGCTTGCTCTCACCTACTCTTTTCAACGTCTTCCTGGAAAGAATCATGACGGACGCTCTAAAAGATTATGAAGGAACTGCAATATTGGAGGCAGAACAATCACAAACTTGCGCTTTGCGGACGACATTGATAGCCTTGCAGGAACAGAGAAGGAGCTAGCTCAGCTGGTGGAAAAGTTGGATAGTACAGCCATTGCGTATGGGATAGAAATCAGTGCAGAGAAGACCAAACTGGTGACCAATAACGCCAGTGGCATTGGCACTGAAATCATGGTTGGAGGCCAAAAACTGGAAACAGTTAAGAAATTCAAATACTTAGGAGCCATTGTGACAGATGAGGGATCAAAACCAGAAATATTGTCCAGGATTGCGCAGACAACAACAGCACTGACAAGATTGAAGACCATATGGAAGGACAGAAACATCACACTAAGCTCCAAGATCAGACTGGTGCGCTTCTTAGTCATCTCAGTGTTCTTGTATGCCTGCGAGTCATGGACCCTCACAGCAGACCTTGAAAGGAGGATACAAGCCACTGAAATGAAATGTTTTCGAAGGCTGCTTGGCATCTCATACAGAAATCACATCACGAACGAGGAAGTGGGAAGCAGAATCAGGCAAGCCATCGGGCCCTATGAAGACCTATTAGCCATTGTGAAAAAAAACGCAAACTGAAGTGATATGTTCATGTCACGCGTTCAGCAGGGCTTGCCAAAACAATCCTGCAAGGCACTGTGCAAGGAGGACGAAGGAGAGGAAGACAGAGGAAAAGATGGGAGTACAATATCTCAGAGTGGACAGGACTGAAGCTGGGCGATACGCTGAGAATGGCAGAGAACAGAGAGGAATGGAGGGAGCTGGTTGCAAAGTCATTAGTGGTGCCCCAACGGTCGGCAAAACTACGGGAGATGATGATAGATAGATAGATAGATAAGATAAGATAAGATAAGATAAGATAAGATAAGATAAGATAAGATAAGATAGATAAGATAGATAAGATAAGATAAGATAAGATAAGATAAGATTAGATTAGATTAGATTAGATTAGATTAGATTAGATTAGATTAGATTAGATTAGATTAGATTAGATTAGATTAGATAAGATAAGATAAGATAAGATTAGATTAGATTAGATTAGATTAGATTAGATTAGATTAGATTAGATTAGATTAGATTAGATTAGATTAGATTAGATTAGATTAGATTAGATTAGATTAGATTAGATAGATAGATAGATAGATAGATAGATAGATAGATAGATAGATAGATAGATAGATAGATAGATAGATAGATAGATATGTGGAGTATATAACCATTTTTACCGTCCACACCAGCAGATGTCTTGTTCTTAATTAAGGCACGTTATATAACGCCCGACTTCGTGAACATCGATAAAGGGGATACCAAACTTATCGGACGATAATCGTTCCTGACAAAACATGGACATTTGATCCGATATTACATACGCTGACGGATCAGGGCTGTTGGAAGTAAGTAGCGATTTTGGAGCTGAGAGAAAGAAATTGTTTATGCTTTCCGCATGCAGAGAATTCGTGTGGAATGATAGGAGTCTGCCTGCGCGTGTTACTCGTTAGAGTATTCAAAGCAGTCCAAACAGAAGCAGGAGATTTTTCGTTCTTAATTGTTTTTTCAACAAATGACTTTTGAGCTTCTCGAACGAAATACTTCTCGTTTTGCGGTGTTTCGAGCCTCCATAGTTTGTTTGATTTCCTCCGTTGGAGGGAGGCTCGCGGCGTCGGACTCGCTTCCTTCTTAGCGGCGCGTGTTTGTTCAGCACCCCGAGGAACATTAAGGTCAATTTGTATTAAGGTAAAAGTCACAGTAAAAAGCCTCTGTGATCTCAAAATGGGATCACATACACGAAAAGCCACGATGATCTCAAAATGGGATCACATGCACACACAGTACGGTTAGGTCTCTAGTGCCAAGATAACTTGGAGTCCACCGAAGAAAACAGGAAATGACAATTCACTGACTAAAGACCAGAAGGTCACTGTGTCTTCCGTAGTCAAACAGTTCTCAGTGTGCTGCCACAAAGGCAAACACATATAGCGAGCGCATTATCAGGGTCAGTGCAGTTATACACTTGATCAAATTCTGCCAGCGCTAGCCTCACCTATCTGGTTTGTGAGTGACTTGATCAAATCCTGCGTAGCTTAGATCACGTAAGAAAGCATTCGTATTAAGCTTTTTAAACGATCTGTACGTTATGTACGAGTGCTGGTCGCGACTTTGTTTTGCGGGCAGATTGCACGACCATGTACAGGCGATGGGAAAGTGGTCACTGACGGCTAATGAAGAAACATTAGTTTCCGCTACTGCTGTTGAGTTATTAGTGTAAATGTGGTCGATGATGGTGGCAGCAGAGCGTGATACTCGCGTTGGAGATTTAATCATCTGCTTTAGCCCGAAAAGAGTGATCGCTGATTGCCATGTAGGCTTTGGTTTCAGCATATCGATGTTAAAGTCTCCCAAAATGAGAACATTTTTACCGGTGTCGTTCACTTTATCTATCACTTGTACAAAGTCGCCATACCAGTCTGCAGTAGCAGCTGGATTTCTGTACATAAAGGCGATAAGGATGGGAGAGGAATGTGGTATTTTTACCTCCAGCCACACACAATCTAGCTCTCTGGACTCAAGGTCTTCACGTCAGCGTACCATATTTCGGATAGAGCTATGTATATAGATAGCTATTCCAGTGTGTCCAGGGTAGCCTGGGTCACGCCGGATTGGAGAAATAGAGAAAAGTTAGGAGTGAGTGAGTATAGATTGCTTTACGTCCCGCAAGCGACAAAGGCCTTCTCAGGACGTGCCTGCGCTAAATGAAGAAAGGAACTGCAAGAAGCGCAGACAGGAGGGAGAATTTCAAAAGAAAAATACAGATGAATGGACCAGAAAGACAGAAATACAAACCCCCAAAAGAGTAGAACCCACCTTGCAGGGGTTAGACAAGGTGACCCTAGGAACTAAAAAGTAGACAACTCCACCAAGGTCCCCTAGGGCAGACCCGGTGGGGGCGAGAAAAGTTAGGAATAAGTAAGCTAGCATTACTGATGTTTGAGCCCAGACCTGATTCCGTGGGACCAAAGAGATGGAAGTGCGATGGCTCATTTAGAAATAAACGAATATTGGGAACCTTGTGAAACAGGTGAAAAATATGAAGGTGTCCGATTCAGTTTCAGTCCGAGTGGTTGTACGTTAGTTGAAGCTTTCGGCATCGCTTCTCGTCAATTTACATTAAGGTAAAAGTCACAGTAAAAAGCCTCTGTGATCTCAAAATGGGATCACATACACGAAAAGCCACGATGATCTCAAAATGGGATCACATGCACACACAGTACGGTTAGGTCTCTAGTGCCAAGATAACTTGGAGTCCACCGAAGAAAACAGGAAATGACAATTCACTGACTAAAGACCAGAAGGTCACTGTGTCTTCCGTAGTCAAACAGTTCTCAGTGTGCTGCCACAAAGGCAAACACATATAGCGAGCGCATTATCAGGGTCAGTGCAGTTATACACTTGATCAAATTCTGCCAGCGCTAGCCTCACCTATCTGGTTTGTGAGTGACTTGATCAAATCCTGCGTAGCTTAGATCACGTAAGAAAGCATTCGTATTAAGCTTTTTAAACGATCTGTACGTTATGTACGAGTGCTGGTCGCGACTTTGTTTTGCGGGCAGATTGCACGACCATGTACAGGCGATGGGAAAGTGGTCACTGACGGCTAATGAAGAAACATTAGTTTCCGCTACTGCTGTTGAGTTATTAGTGTAAATGTGGTCGATGATGGTGGCAGCAGAGCGTGATACTCGCGTTGGAGATTTAATCATCTGCTTTAGCCCGAAAAGAGTGATCGCTGATTGCCATGTAGGCTTTGGTTTCAGCATATCGATGTTAAAGTCTCCCAAAATGAGAACATTTTTACCGGTGTCGTTCACTTTATCTATCACTTGTACAAAGTCGCCATACCAGTCTGCAGTAGCAGCTGGATTTCTGTACATAAAGGCGATAAGGATGGGAGAGGAATGTGGTATTTTTACCTCCAGCCACACACAATCTAGCTCTCTGGACTCAAGGTCTTCACGTCAGCGTACCATATTTCGGATAGAGCTATGTATATAGATAGCTATTCCAGTGTGTCCAGGGTAGCCTGGGTCACGCCGGATTGGAGAAATAGAGAAAAGTTAGGAGTGAGTGAGTATAGATTGCTTTACGTCCCGCAAGCGACAAAGGCCTTCTCAGGACGTGCCTGCGCTAAATGAAGAAAGGAACTGCAAGAAGCGCAGACAGGAGGGAGAATTTCAAAAGAAAAATACAGATGAATGGACCAGAAAGACAGAAATACAAACCTCCAAAAGAGTAGAACCCACCTTGCAGGGGTTAGACAAGGTGACCCTAGGAACTAAAAAGTAGACAACTCCACCAAGGTCCCCTAGGGCAGACCCGGTGGGGGCGAGAAAAGTTAGGAATAAGTAAGCTAGCATTACTGATGTTTGGGCCCAGACCTGATTCCGTGGGACCAAAGAGATGGAAGTGCGATGGCTCATTTAGAAATAAACGAATATTGGGAACCTTGTGAAACAGGTGAAAAATATGAAGGTGTCCGATTCAGTTTCAGTCCGAGTGGTTGTACGTTAGTTGAAGCTTTCGGCATCGCTTCTCGTCAATTTACATTAAGGTAAAAGTCACAGTAAAAAGCCTCTATGATCTCAAAATGGGATCACATACACGAAAAGCCACGATGATCTCAAAATGGGATCACATATACGAAAAGCCACGATGATCTCAAAATGGGATCACATGCACACACAGTACGGTTAGGTCTCTAGTGCCAAGATAACTTGGAGTCCACCGAAGAAAACAGGAAATGACAATTCACTGACTAAAGACCAGAAGGTCACTGTGTCTTCCGTAGTCAAACAGTTCTTAGTGTGCTGCCACAAAGGCAAACACACAGCCAATGTCAAACAGTCCGTAATATTTCACTGTTCCGATTAAAGAGAGAGAGAGAGAGAGAGAGAGAGAGAGAGAGAGAGAGAGAGAGAGAGAGAGAGAGAGAGAGAGAGAGAGAGAGAGCGAGAGAGAGAGAGAGAGAGAGAGAGAGAGAGAGAGAGAGAGAGAGAGAGAGAGAGAGAGAGAGAGAGAGAGAGAGGAGAGAGAGAGAGAAAGAGAGAGAGAGAGAGAGAGAGAGAGAGAGAGAGAGAGAGAGAGAGAGAGAGAGAGAGAGAGAGAGAGAGAGAGAGAGAGAATGAATGAATGAATGAATGAAACTTTATTACATAACGGTAGAAGTTTTGACAGATACAAATACGTCATTTTTCAAACTTGCCGTTGCTAACATACTACAACATGAAATATACTGAAGACAAGCAAAAAAATATTTGACGCAAACAAAGATCATAACTAAATAAGTACAGACACACGCAGTACAGGACAGAAAATGATACTAAGGTAACAATAAACAAATACAAAAAAGGAAATAACACTCCTCAGCACAAATTACGTAGGGGGAAAAAGAGAGAGAGAGAGAGAGAGAGAGAGAGAGAGAGAGAGAGAGAGAGAGAGAGAGAGAGAGAGAGAGAGAGAGAGAGAGAGAGAGAGAGAGAGAGAGAGAAAGAGAGAAAGAAAGAAAGAAAGAAAGAATGAATGAATGAATGATACTTTATTTCTCAAGGATGGAAACAATAGGCGCACAGGCCTCTTTTCATGTTTGTCCTTGCTAAACTACAACATTAAAAGCAACATTAAAACAATATGCTAAAAGCACAAAACAAGCGGCTACACCCACAGGTCACTTGTGTTACATTCGGATACAAGTTCCAATGTCGCTGAAGATTACACACACACACAGCAAAATGACAGGGTCTTGGGTGGGTGGGGGTGAGATGTAATGTGTGTTTATAGAAAGCGACTGCACGCTTATAATACAGCTACTCATGTGTAGGAATTTAGTGTGCAGGCAAAACACTACGATAAAGAGAGATATTATGTAAAAACTAACAAGTGCAAAACGGAAGACCACAGGAAATCATTGACATGGCTCTTTTGGACATATTATCTACGTTTCTTTCAAGTTTGCTCAGAGATGTATTGAAAAGCTTTCGACCTAAACAATGGAAGATGTCTCGTTTGCTGTATATGTGGAGGAAGTGAATTTCATAAATATGCACCCGTGTACGAAAGGCTGGATTTAAACAAGTCAATTCGGGACCGTTCAATGACGAGACTGTTCCTCAAAGTGCTGTAAACCCTTTCGCTCTCAGTGAAAAGCTTAGCCAGGTAGAGGGGGGCTTTCCCGTTCAGTGCTTTGTGCATAAGTACGCACTTATTTAACGTAAGGTGTTGATGTAAAGGAAGGAGCCCTGTTGCATGAAGCTTTTCCTCCAAAGTTAGAGAGGGGATTGAGAGGATCAGTTTAACTGCGCGATTGTATAGAGAATTAATAATAATAATAATAATAATAATAATAATAATAATAATAATAATAATAATAATAATAATAATAATAATAATAATAATAATAATAATAATGAATGGTTCTTGTATAGCGCAAAATCTGTTTGTGGCAAAAACTCATTGCGCTAACACACGCAGTCAAACATGACATAGACGATATGAAACATTACAAATAAATACAACAGGACCACGGATCTACGACAGAGGAAAAGCAAGCTAGAAGAAGTGAGTTTTCAACTGAGCCTTAAACTGAGGGAGAGTAGAGAGATCCGCTTAATCCGCTTAAGGTTAGCCTTACTACAGCCGTCCCAAATAGTAGATGCGTAGTCAATGTGAGGTTTTATGTAGCAGTTGAAAAATAGCTTTCGTGTCTTAGTATCAATGATAGATTTTAATCTTGACAGTAAAAATAGCTTCTTTGATAATGTTTTCCCTAGTTGTGTTAGATGGGGCAACTAGCACAGTTGGTCATCAACAATTACCCCGAGGAGGCGATATTCCTTGACTTGCTCAATGGGAATTGAATCAAAAGAGAGGCTAAGTGAATGGGGGCGGAGCTGATGCTTTTGGCGTGTTGTGATTAGCATGCTTTTCGTTTTGGATGGATTAACAAGCATTTGATTATTTTTGCATCACAGTGAGACCTCCTGAAGACTAAGCTGAAGATTGCTTGATATTTCAGGCACAGTTTTCCCGCCAGCGTGAAGAGTTGAGTCATCGGCAAACATGTCACATTCGGTATTTGAATTGGATATATGAAGTGGAAGATCATTTATAAACAAACAGAAAAGTAACGGTCCTAGTATGGATCCCTGGGGCACGCCATACTCAACACGCTTTTCAGAAGAGAAGGTAACATTGATGTACACAGTTTGAATTCTTCCTATGATATATGAACGAAAGAATGAGAGTGTCCCTGGGCTGTTTTTGTTAAAGTAGCAGTGTAGTTTCTCTAATAAAATTTCGTGGGTTATATGGTCGAACGCTTTTTTTAGGTCTAGAAAGACAGCATCAGACATTTTGTTTCTGTTGATGTTGAGCAGCCAAGTGTCAATCATATGAACCAAGGCAGCGTGACACGAATGTTTAGGGCGAAAACCAGATTGATATTTATTCAGGAGAGACTTTTCTTTCAGGAATTCGAGAAGATGTTTGTGTACATGCTTCTCAATAGGCTTCGACAGAATAGATAATATGGATATAGGCCGAAAATTATTTGGATCAGATGTGTTTTTGTCTTGGGTATAGGTACCACTTTAGATGTTTTGAAAGCCGCCGGAAAAAAATATTATTTTGAATACATAGGTTGTAAATATAGGTTAAGCTTTCCACAATGTATGGAAGAGAAAGTTCGAGGATAAAATAGTCCATAAGCTAAGAAGGTCTACCGTGCACACCCCCCCCCCCCCCCCAGTACTCAATAAGATGGGTTTCAAAGTGTTCCTTAGTATGTCCTGAGATGTTTAAGCCATGTTCCCCGAAAATCCTTAGGAACATTCACGCAAAATGAGGTTGAGAAACATTTTCCTCTAAATAAATCAGAATCCATTCCAGAAGCCCAAATCAGGCAATATTATGTTAAGGCACACGTTCTGCAGCCTCTGCAAAAAGCAGAATGAAAATATATTGAATCTCTGGCTCACAGTGAAGGTATTTGTGCACCAAGCAAACGCCCATTTCCGCGAAATCGCAAAAAAAAAAGACAAAAATAATGTCGGATGCCTTCAGACATTTTCTATAGTGCTGGCAGTCCATTTTCAGGCTTACATCATTAAAACAGGATGTCACAATTATTATAAACTTGACTAGGGGATGCTGTGATCACTGTGAATGCCACAGTGGTTGATTTTGTATCCCTACCCCCAAGTTGTAAAAATACACAAAATTAATTAGAAAAAATTACTAAAGTTATTCCATTTCATTTTGACCTCTCTTTACCTATTAAGTTTCAATAATGTGAGCATAAGGTGCAAGGAAATAAGGAAAGTCGGCATCCTTTACGGTATGTTCGTGGTGAATGATAGCTTTTTCCCATTTAAAATTGCCAAATTGGAAAACGTACGTTGTTTCCGATGCCCTCTGAAATTTTGTATACAACCGATAGGTCTTTGTTAGGTTTTATTGGTTAGGATAGAATACCACAGTTACTCCCAACCTGATTTTGTGATGTTGTGATGCATTTAGGGGCCACAGTGGCTGAATCTGCTGCCCTACCCCCATTTTACCAGTATGCAAAGTAACGCAAAATAATCATAAAAAATTGCTTACGTCATACTCTTAAATATTTTTTGTTGCCAGTTTTTTTTAAATTTAAAGTATGCATATTGAGCATAAAAAGTTGTGATCATTTCATTAATTTCAATGTAACCCATCCATTTAATTGTAACTATTTTTAACTGGCTGGTCTTTTAGGTGATATTTTACCTAGCGTAAGGCGGGTCTAGTAAGGTCTCCCCTTTTCCTTTCATTTATTTTCATCTAGAAATGTGTAAATATGAATATGCGTAATAAAGTTTCATGGTTTCTAATAGCCAAAACAATGTTATCAAATACTTAGTTTCCACATGTCGACCACTAGATCTCCACTTCCACCTTCTGCAACGTTCAATTTTTTTTTATGGCCGTCTTTAAATCTTATATTCTGGCTGCCAAAAAGTGAGCTGTCAAGAGCTAGGTAGCATGTTTTCAGAGTTTGGTGTACAGGGGCGTGTCTTCTGGTCAGAACTGCCAGCAGACCGCTTCTTTGTATGGACATGTTTGGAGAATGTGCTAAGGAGACTGATTTTCTACGCCAAATTCGCACAGGGCTGTTTCCGCATGACCCAGTCTCACGAGGTGAGTCCAGCAGGGTCCTTACGATCTGTGAACATTTGTGAAAGTTGTTAAAAAAATGACAAGTTTTTTTCAGGGCCCTGGAAAGTCTGTCAATTTCAGTCCTTTTCCTTAAAGTATGTGAAAGTTTGTAAAAATGACAACGTGCTGGCAAACTTTTGTCTAATTTTTTTTATTTTCTCTCCCCCAATTTGTGACTATTCCATTGCAAACGATCATGCTGACGCTTGTTGCAAGTGATCTATATTTAACTCTGATCATAGAGTGACTGCATGGCCTTTCTGCTGAACATTCTGATTGGTTGTTTACGCTTCTACCGAAGTCCGCCATTCGCTAAGCGTTCTTTTATTTTGATATCTCTTCATGCATTAGGCACGGAAGCTTCAAACAATTGCTGATACAGAATGATCTGATTGAAGTGTCTAAACATTCAGGCTTCAGTTTGGGTTTGTGAAACGCTCCTGCTTTTCTGTATGGACACAGTCCAGAGTAATCAGTGCGTAGATGAAAGATGGTGGCCTGGCTCTCCCTGTTCAGCTTGTTGATGTCATCTGCCCACGGGCTGCAGCCGCCATTCTGCTGTTGCCAATCACTTTGTTGTTGTAGTGTCTCCATTCCCAGCTAGTCCAGAATGCACTGGAATCCACTGCAGCACTATTTTGTGGACAGGGCATCCAGTCTATCTTGAAGCTTCCTGGTGAGATCAGTGGATCAAGCTGCTGCCTTTCCCTAGCTAGTGCTCTGCTGCTGTGTTGAGCACCTGCAGATCTGTATGATGGAGCTGCTGCCGCCAGCTGGTAAGGAGAGGGTGGTAGTAGTGCAGTCTGCACAACAGATGTACACGCCACTTACTTCATTCCGCACGGCATCTTGTGTGGTATCACAGCTGCTGTGAGGGTAGCACTTGTGCACAACCTCCAGCACGATGGCTTTGTGCAGTGCCGCAACCTTTGGCAAAGAGTCCTGGAACATTGTTTATGTTGTCTTGAAGGCTCTTTCGCGATGTCCAGGTATCTGAAGGGAGCTGTTCACACATCTTTGGGCTTGGTTCCAGGACGTCAGTGTTAGCCCTTTGCAGGACCTTAAGTTGGCGGTTCAGACTTGGGCGTTTCTGATGGTTCTTGGTCTGCTCCTGTAGTCTCCCATGCTGTCGGTGTTTAGTAAGTCTCTTCATCGTGTGTGCTGTTCTGCATTCCAGTGGCTCAAATGTCCTCTATTTCCTAAATTGGGGTGCTCCAGATGGCTCTAAGAATGTCACTATATCATGAGAATGACCCATGTTTTGCATCTTGTCAAGCTTGGCTTTTTGGGTTTTGCAGGCAGTGTTTCATGTTGTCGATGTATCTTGGTACCGCACAACTGGTCTGACCGAGCAGGTGTTTGCTTGTGCCAGGATGCTGTAATTTACGCCAATGTGGTCCCCACCAGTTTCTTCATCAGAGACTTTTTTTGCAGCTCTAGCTTCCGTGGCTTCGATGTGAGGCCTCCACGTGAATCCAGTAATTTATTTGTTGCCAGTAAAGTTGGCCTGTCTGTTTTTGGTACTGGAAGGTCTCCAGTTTTGAGGTGACCTCTTCCGTCTTATTGAAAGAGATGGTCTAGCTCAGTATGAGTGGCCTCTTTCAGTCCAGCTGCTGACTCTATTGGCAGCATCCTGGATTCTGGAGGATGTTATTTTTTGATGTTCTGCTGCGCTCCACACTGCAAAGTCATCCGCATGGAGGATGTTCGAGACGAACCTTGGTACTGTTGTACTGATGTCATTAATGTAGACCAAAAACAGCATCAGACACAACATCTCCCTGAGGTACACCTTCCCCGAGTTTGACAAGAGTGATGAATGTGCAGACGGTAGAAGCTTCAGCGGCAGCCCCTGTTAAGCATGCCATAAATAAAAAAATTACAATTAAATTGATGGATCACATTGAAATTAATGAAATGATCACAAATGTTTATGCTCAATATGCATATTTTGTTAAGAAAACTGGCAACAAAAATATTTAAAGCGAGGAGCAATTGTTATGATCATTTTTCGTTACTTTGCATACTGGTAAAATGGGAGTAGGGCAGCAGATTCAGCCACTGTGGCCCCTAAATGCAAAATCAGGTTGGGAGTAACTGTGGTACTTTATCCTAACCAATAAAATCTAAAAAAGACCTATCAGTTGTATACAAAATTTCTGAGGGCATCAGAAACAACGTACGTTTCCCAATTGGGCAATTTTAAATGGGAAAAAGCTATCATTCACCACGAACATACCGTAAAGGATGCCGACTTTCCTTATTTTCTTGCACTTTATGCTCACATTATTGAAACTTAATAGGTAAAGAGAGGTCAAAATAAAATGGAATAACTTTAGTGATTTTTTCTAATTAATTTTGTGTATTTTTACAACTTGGGGGTAGGGATACAAAATCAACCACTGCGGCACTCACAGTGATCACAGCATCACCTAGTCAAGTTTATAATAATTGTGACATCCTGTTTTAATGATGTAAACCTGAAAATGGACTGTCAGTGCTATAGAAAATGTCTGAAGGCATCTGACACATTATTTTTGTCTTTTTTTTTGCGATTTTGCGGAAATGGTCGTTTACTGGGTGCACAAATACCTTCACTGTGAGCCAGAGATTCAATATGTTTTCATTCTGTTTTTTGCAGAGGCTGCAGAAGGTGTGCCTTGACATAATATTGCCTGATTTGGGCTTCTGGAATGAATTCTGATATATTTATAGTAAAATGTTGTTTCTCAACCTCATTTTAGCACTTGCGAAGAGTGTGAATGGGGGGTACCCTTGCGCCATCGGCTATATCTCTGGTGTGTTCCTAAGGATTTTCGGGGAACATGGCTTAAACATCTCAGGACATACTAAGAAACACTTTGAAACCCATCTTATTGAGTACTGTGGGGGGGGGGGGGGGGGGGTGCACGGTAGACCTTCCTAGCTTATAGACTAAAACCATTGATACCATCAATGCCAGCTGACTTTTTGTTCTTGAGACTAGAGATAAATCTGTCCACTTCATGTACAGCGATGAAGGGGATATTAAAATCATCGCCCGCGGGCAGTCTTTGCTTACAAAAGTCAGTAAGCTTCTGCGATGCGACATGTTCCACCTGATCCAAACCTTCAGCATGTAGTAAAGATTTCGGGGCTAAAATATAGTGAAGTGGTCGTTAAAAGCATCGGCTGTAAAGTTGGAAGTCGTATTTGCAGAACAATTTTTTACTATTGTTAGTAAGTTTAAAACTCTCCATATTGAAGACGGATTCCCGCCACGTATGGTTTTCTCTACCAGGGCTTTTTGTGCCTCCCGGACAAGGTATTTGACTCTGTTACGTAACCTTTTGAACTCAGTAAAATCTTTGTCCCGCTTGGCTCGATTTCTGGCTTCCATGGCTTGTTTAATCTCCTCCGTAATCCAGGTGGGGGGCTCACGGCACCGGACTCGTTTCCTTTTTAAAGGGACATGCTTATTTAGCACTCCGAGGAACAGCTCAAGCCACAGTGAGAGCGCTACATCAGGGTCATTGTGATTTTAAACGTCATGAAAAACGGCAAAAAAACTGAGGTCATGAAGGAAACTATCTCTATCTAGTTTTCTAAAACATCTGTAAGTAATGTATAAATGTTGGGTTCGGCTCTGCTTAGGAACATAACATGACCGAGAGAGAGAGAGAGAGAGAGAGAGAGAGAGAGAGAGAGAGAGAGAGAGAGAGAGAGAGAGAGAGAGAGAGAGAGAGAGAGAGAGTAGAGAGAGAGAGAGAGAGAGAGAGAGAGAGAGAGAGAGAGAGAGAGAGAGAGAGAGAGAGGAGAGAGAGAGAGAGAGAGAGAGAGAGAGAGAGAGAGAGAGAGAGAGAGAGAGAGAGAGAGTGAGAGAGAGAGAGAGAGAGAGAGAGAGAGAGAGAGAGAGAGAGGTGATGATGATGATGAAACTTTATTTATCAACGGTAAAAAGTTTTGACAGAAACAAATCGTCATTTTACATACTTGCCGTTGCTAACAGAGAGAGAGAGAGAGAGAGAGAGAGAGAGAGAGAGAGAGAGAGAGAGAGAGAGAGAGAGAGAGAGAGAGAGAGAGAGAGAGAGAGAGAGAGAGAGAGTGCGTGCGTGCGTGCGTGCGTGCGTGCGTGCGTGTGTGTGTGTGTGTGTGTGTGTGTGTGTGTGTGTGTGTGTGTGTGTGTGTGTGTGTGTGTGTGTTTTACTTTTAAATACGCAGGTCGTAACATTCGCTAATGTGCACGTGTGCTTGACGAAAGAAAGAAAACAAATTAACTGATTGTGACAAGCACAGGCATACAGAGAAAAGTTTAAGTTAAAAAATGTATTCATACACTAAATTGTCACCAATTACTGATAATCACATACGTTCTGAAACTAGTTCATCTTTACGCATCAACGAAACTGAATGTTGGATTGTGACTGCATAGTGTCCATCAACGAATGATCTCATGATTATAATTTTATTAGTCAAATGACGGAGAAGACTCTATGTTTGGAGCACATCTTATGGCAGGTTTCGCGAGAACTACCAAAGCTAATCAAGCACTACAGGTCAGCTTCAGTATTACGCGTTCCAATCTACTGCGGTATCGTCTATAACGCGCACAGGTCTCTGATGCTCAGGGGAAAAAAGGTCCTTGGGCCGAGGAACATTTTGCTTATCCTATTGGTTTTCTTCGCTGGTCTATGTACAATCAGCACTAAAATAACGCGGTCGCTATTAACGTCTGGCGTCTGACTTGGTGGCTCCTGGGTACCGCGATATACTGAGGCTGTCTTTTGTCATGATTACTTCATGTCCTATTATCTCTCTGTACAATGTCTTGAATGAATGAGTTACAATTGGAGCTGATGTGTTTTATTTTGATTGGTTAATAGA
Organism: Semisulcospira habei; assembly: GCA_036245525.1. Taxonomy (NCBI): domain Eukaryota; kingdom Metazoa; phylum Mollusca; class Gastropoda; family Semisulcospiridae; genus Semisulcospira; species Semisulcospira habei. The sequence continues at coordinate 68,099,167 of BTPG01000005.1, forward strand.
TTGTCTGGGTTTAATGCTTGACAAAACGCTGGGTTCTTTTTTCTCTTTTTAATGTCACCGCGCAAGGACTGCCATTGAACGTAAAAGGACTGTCACATCGGTACACATTTTACAAGGATAATCCCACTTGGGTTGATTTTAAACGCAAACGGTTCCTGTGGCTTGTACTTGCCGAGGGGGGCCCCCTCAAACACCTCTGTCACGTTGTAGCCGCCAGAGTTGGTCAGGCCCAGTATAGCTAGCGTGGTGTTAACGGGTTTGGAGTTCCCTTGTCGCTGCTGTTGACAATAGCAATTGCATAACTTCCGGTCTGCACCAACTGCTTGCGCCACACTTGAAAATTGCCATTCTCGCCACGCTTCAATACAAAGAAAATTTGGTATAGATTTACTTTTAAAGCAGCTGCAGAATATCTATGCGCCTTGACAGATCAAGGGTGTTGACTTATGATTTAGCGCCTATTCGGGAACTAAACGGGAATTACCCATGATATTTCATGGTTAAAATCACCCCCTACTCAATTGAATATTGTTAAGCAGTCCATTATAGTGTGAGTTGGCTTATGTTTATCTGTAATGCAGAAGTAAAATCGGCTTTCGGTGCTATAGATGAGTTTCCAGAAGAATAAGAATTTGACAAAATAAGAATTCTCCCATCTGCTGATATCAGTGCCGACATGCGATCAGACGACAGTAGATATGAAAACACAATACGACTTTTGGGACCGTAATAAAACATGTCGCCGGGCTGTTTAACTCATTCGCGGAAAGCCGCATCCAGATGTGCGGCGTATGCCGCGCATCCGGATGCGGCTGGCCGCGAATGAGTTAAAAGTAAATACTACACTACTACCCATCTTCTACGCCGTATGAATAAGTTCGTGGCATGTCATATTAGAAGTATTCTCTTGTTTTAGTTTGTTGTTGACTTTTCTGCACTGGGAAGCGCAGAAGTACACATATCCGATGACAGTTATAGTGTGAAAAACACCAACCAACCAGCTACAGTGTGGCCTTCATCGTGGTTGGCTCGTTGGCTGCTGTTTTGACACTATGACCTTCATGGGTATCTGTACTTTTGGAGGCGTCCTTTTACACCCGTACATTTGCGACCCCAGATTGCAGATAAGTCAACAGCAAACTAAAACAAATGTAGAGAACAATCGACCCAACAACTATCAACCAAGCGAGCATATACTTCTGTACCGGTGTATTCTGCTGTGGAATCTTCCTGGCCTGATAACCCAGCGGGTCCTGGTTAAGGGCGATCACTCGTCGGTTTTGCAGCAGCGCCTTGGAGCGAGGATCCATGCGGCGGAGATCGTTAGACATGTGGAGGGGGGCAGACAGCATGGCCCACATACCCATCTGCACCCGCTCCTGTTCGTAGCTCAGTCCAAAGTCACCCACGATAAGCTGCGAGGCAGATAGACAGAGAAACACGGATGGATGGATGGATGGGTGGGTGGGTTAGTGGATGGATGAGAAGGGTTAGTGGATGGATGGCAGGATGGATGGATGAAAGGACGAACGGGCGGGCGGAACTACGGACGGATGGAAGGATAGCAGGCAGGCAAACAGGCAGGCAAACAGGCAGGCAACCAAATTAACCATTCAGCCCTGACGCATTACAGCAGGAGATGGGTCGACCATGATAATTCAAGGGTAGTGCCAGATTAGCTTGGCGCCTGTCGGCGCCAAGCTAATCTAGCACTACCCTCGAATTATCATGGTCGATCTATCTCCTGCAACAGGTGCATAATCGTTAGATGACCCCTCCAAAAACTTGGGAAATACGTGCGTCGGGCTGAATGAGTTAATAATCTGTTTCGGTCGTACACTCGATCAGTCAGATGACCAGCCAGCATGCCAGTCAATACGTCAGTCAATCCATAAATCCATTGGCCATCGAATCAATCAATCGATCGATCGATCAGTCGATCAAGCAACCCACCAAACAACTAACGACGCAACTACCGAAGAAAGCAAGCAAACAAGTCAGCTAAGCTGAGAGTGAAATCACTAACCATGTCTGGATCGCTGAAGCTGCCGGGACCGGTCCTGGAGAGGAAGTCGCCTGTGTTGTTTCCCCAGCACGCTGTCAAAGCCATCCTGGATGTCGTCATAGTTACGCCATGTGTTACAACCGTTAGCCACCGCCGTGTAGTTAATAGCCTGGGAAGTAGAAATGGTGGAACTTGTGTAAACTTGATTCGCTGCCGTTTCATTGCCGAGACGCGGTGTAAACCGTAAATGTGCAAGCCATATAATTATTAGGTAGGTCCACTCAGTTTTTTCTTCTAGAAACTGCCACCAAACAAATGCATCACTCGGAAGTACACGTTAAAAGAAGTGCACATGCCAAAAAAATCAGAACTTTATGTTGATTGGCTTCCGAGATATGTGCATTTGAATATGACCTAAAAAGGCATATTTTTGCGTTTTCGAGACAGTGCTGTGTTTAGACCCCTATAAAATCATAATGTGTGATTTTTACTGCCACGGATCTAAGCAACATGTAGATTGCCCGAATTTTTTTCTAGTCCCACAAATTTATACGTTTGCAAGTACAGCACGCATACAATGACCAAAAATGCAATTTGGACACTTGTCAAAATGATTGGTTACATGGCTTATACACCCTTCACTAAAAACATTATTTTGTAGGTAATGTTCATCGTATGCACATGAAATTGTACACAAAAACACGACGAACCCCCGTCTGTGTGATAATTTCACATTAAACCAAGAATATTTCAGATATGAACACAAGAAAATGACATAATATCTTGCATTCTACAGATATATCTCATACATAGAATTCTAAATGCATTAACCATCATGTTTTCCCTCGCGCTGGGACCATATGGCGTTGAGGCGCGTCCCCTGAGTGGCGGATAGGGGGTCCCTCGCGAGAGGGGTGCACCGAATGAAATAAGGTGCCGTGAACCAACATGGTCTAAGGGAAGGTGACCCCGACAGAAACCGCTGGTCCTCCTAGTAAGGGAGTTGGGCGTGGGGGTAGCTTCCCCACCCTGCAAATAAGGAAATAGCTACAAAAACGCCGACGAAAAGACAAACAGCAATTTCTTTCCTGGAGGATGAAGGTTCTTCTACCAGAAGATTTATGACGTCCTGTTGTGAAAGCCGGAAGTCTTCGGAAGCCACAGGACCGAGCCGCCTCTCTCTATCCAGGGACACAACCATGGGCACATGGAATGTCAAGACCATGTACCAGAGCGGCAAGGCCATCCCAGATAGCAGCGGAAATGCAAAAGTACAGCCTTTCCCTGCTAGGTATCAGTGAAGCCAGATGGACGCAGTCTGGCCAGGAAAAGGCTGTTAAGTGGGGAGATGATTCTGTATTCAGGTCATGAAGAGGAGAATGCCCCCCATACAGAAGGAGTAGCATTAATGCTGTCACCAGTGGCACAGAGAGCGCTGATGGGCTGGGAACCTCTTGGGCCAAGAATTATCACAGCAGCCTTTAGAACCAAGAAAAAGATCAAGCTGAACGTCATCCAGTGTTATGCGCCCACTAATGACAGTGACGAGGAAGAGAAACAAGAGTTCTACGACCGACTCCAGAGTGCCGTGGACAAATGTGCGGAGCGAGACATCACCATCGTCATGGGCGATTTTAATGCCAAAATAGGGGAGGACAACACCGGATACGAAGAGGTGATGGGGAGACAGGGACTAGGCTCGGAGATGAGTGAGAACGGGGAGAGGTTTGTAGACTTTTGTGCTCTAAACAGATCTTGTCATTGGAGGCAGCATCTTCCCACACAGAAGAATACACAAAGCAACTTGGGTCTCACCTGACCATACAACAGAGAACCAAATAGACCATATCTGCATTAGCAAGAAATTTAGAAGATCCCTTCAAGATGTTCGAGTGAGGAGGGGAGCAGATGTCGCCTCAGACCACCATCTGCTTACCTTAAGAATGAAGCTCAAGCTAAAGAAAAGCCGCACAGAGACAACAAGAAGACAGCGCTATAATGTAGGCCTCCTGAGAGAAACTGGAGTTAGAGAAGAGTTCAAACTGGTGCTGTCCAACCGGTTTCAAGCGCTACAGGAGCTAGTAAATGAAGAGGAGGCGGTCACCACAGAGCAGCAGTGGAAGGCAGTTAGAGAGGCGCTGAACTCAACCTGCAAAGACACTGTAGGGTTCAGGAAACACCACCACAAGGACTGGCTGTCGGCACAGACCTTGAAGAAGATAGAAGCGAGGAAGCAGAAGAAAGCAGCTGTCAACAACAGTCGCACGAGAGCAGCCAAAGTCAAGGGCACAGGGGGAATACTCGGAAGCCAACCGCGAGGTGAAGAGGAGTATCAGGGCAGACAAGAGGGCCTACACAGACAGCCTGGCAGCAGAGGCAGAAAAGGCAGCAGGCAGCGGCAACATGAAACAGCTCTACGACATTACCAGAAGATTGTCGGGTAAGTATGGCCATACAGAAAGACCAGTAAAAGACAAAGAAGGCAAGCCTATTGCAGACAGAGCAGACCAACTCGACAGATGGGCCGAGTATTTTGAAGAGTTACTGAACAGACCTAGCCCACCCGACCCCCCCAGACATCCAGCCGGCAGAGACCGACCTACCCATCAGCTGTGACAGACCCAGCCGGGAAGAGATCAGAAGAGCAGTGGCATTTTTGAAGAA
>BTPG01000005.1:68103855-68136355 GCA_036245525.1 Semisulcospira habei
CCTGCTGCTTTGCCACTCTTGAGACGGTGGATGGCTGTGAGGGTCTCTTCGGCTGTGGGCGGTTCGTCCAATTCAACCTTTAGTGGAAGGTGTGGGATTTGGAGGATGACTGTTTCTTGAACAGTGCGATCAGCGCCGAAGAGGTCCTGAAAGTATTCCTACCAGCGGTTCAAGATGGAGGTATTATCTGTGAGGAGTGCCTGTCCATCAGCGCTTCGCAGGGGACTTTGTACCAGGTGCCTAGGGCCATACACTGCTTTCAGTGCTTCGTAGAAGCCCCTGTAGTCACCGTTGTCAGCGCAGAGCTGGGTCCTCTGTGCGAGTCTGGACCACCACTCGTTCTGGAGTTCTCTAAGCTTGAGCTGGAGACTGCTGCAGATGAGGCGGAAGGCAGACTTCTTCACAGGGCAGGAAGGCTGGGCTAGGAGGGCCTGGTGGGCGGCTCTGTTTTTTTTTTATAGAAGTTCCTGGATCTGTACGTCGTTTTCGTCAAACCAGTCTTTGTTCCTCTTTCTAGTAATCACAGAAGATTTTACAATAGCAGTTTTCAGTTGTTCCCAGAGTGTTTCAGGGGAGGAGTATGCTGGATCAACTGTGTCTTTGAGCATGCGCTGTAAATCGGCCTGAAGGGCAGCTTTCTTGTCGTCACGCTGAAGGCTGGCAACATCAAGCTTTTTCTTGGGGGGACCCTTTCTTGGGTTTCAGCTTGAGGCGGAGCCTGAGTTTGCAGCGAACAAGGCGGTGGTCAGTGTGGCACTCTGCGCTGGGCATCACTCTGGTGAGGAGGACGTCACTGCGGTCCCTCTGACGCACTAGGACATAGTCGATAAGGTGCCAGTGCTTGGAGCGAGGATGCATCCAGGTGTCTTTCGACTGTCCTTTTGCTGGAAAGTAGTGTTGGTGATGACAAGTTGCTGCTCTGCACAGAGCTCCAACAGTAGGCGACCATTGTCATTGCAGTTCCCAACGCCATGCTTGCCGAGGACTCCTTTCCAGGCTTCAGAGTCTTGGCCCACTCTGGCGTTGAAGTCGCCAAGGATGATGACTTTGTCGTCTGCAGGGGTGCTCTGCAGGAGGCTGCGCAGGTCAGAGTAGAACTTGTCTTTTTCTGCAGGCTCTGCCAGGAGGGTTGAGGAGTACACACTGAGAAGGGTGACGTATTGTTGGTGTCTCAGTGGGAGGCGCATGGACATGATGCGGTCGGAGTGACCCGTTGGTAGGTTTTCCAATTTAGTCGCAATGGGAGTCTTCACCATGAAGCCCACGCCTGAGAGCCGTCTTTCTGATGCATGCCTGCCTGACCAGTAGAGGGTGTAGCCAGCGCCAAGTTCTTGGAGGCTGCCTTCCTCCGGGAGGCGTACTTCGTTGAGCGCGGCGATGTCGATGTTTAACCTCCGCAATTCATGGGCAATGAGGGCGGAGCGACGCTCAGGGCGTCCGCTGTCTGCTGTGTCGAGCATGGTTCGGATGTTCCAGCATGCTACGTTGAGTCCGGTCGTGGTCGTCATGAGAGTGGATCCGTTGTTTTTTCTTGTTTTCTGACCGCATGAGAAGATGCCCGTTGACCGCGGCTAGCCAACTGGGGTTACGAGCGGATGAGCTTTGGTTAGGCCACCTTTTCTAGGCCCCTCTCCGTGTGGAGCAAGCAGTGCTGTTCCTAGAGAAGGCTGCTTGGTCGTTCAGTGTGTGCCGAGTGACGTTGTCATCCCCAGGTCAACATCAGGCGACCAATATCCTGAACCGCCTGCATGCAGGTTTGAGACTGCGGCTTCCAGTGACATCTTTCACCTGCCCATCGCTACAGGACTTGGAAAGTTCAGTGTCATAGTCCGTGGGCGTTTCCTAAAGCCTGCGCGGTGGAGCTTTTTGGTGGAGTGCAGTGTGCGCAGTACTGGCCCCACCCTTTAAACCCTTGGTTCGCTTGCCATGGCCTAGCAAGCTGGGACGGTGGCATCGAGGTCCTCAGGTCGTAGGTTTTATATCAGACTGTCCTTGTCTTAGTCTCTGGCTCAAAAGCCTTCCCTGGAGACACGGGGGCTTTGATGTCAGGGGTTTCCTCCCTTAGCCTTTCCGCAGCCAAGCGGCCAGGCCTGCAAGGCAGCAGGGGACTCGTGGGGGCCGGGGTCGTCTATGTCCCGTGCAGATGTGAACATCTGCCCACTGCCCAGACGGTGACACTTACCAGAGGAGAAAAATCCAACGCCGGAACCCGGTATCGAACCTCGCACCTTTGGCATTGGAGGCAGTCGCCTTAACCACTGCGCCACTTCCCCGCCTTCCCCACACGGACCATTCACAGGATAACAGAATAGGGCGGCCGGTCCTGTTCAGGAAAAACTCCATTATGGGGTAACCTACGGACAGAAAATTAAAGTTCACTGGCTTACCATTCCTTGATACCTCTGGTACACGGACCACTCGCAGGAGAAAAGAATTGGTCGCCCGGTCTTGTTCAAGAAAAATTCTATGATAGGATCGCCTACAGACAGACAGTATAGGGATACAATAAGCATAATACATGTAATTGTAATTATCATGGGTATAATTTAAAAGTTACTTCTATCAAAATGTCTTTGTGTTTTTTTTTTCACGGTTTTTAAAAAAGTTATTTATAATTAAATAGGTCAAAGTGTGGGCTTAACTTGTTGCCTACTAACTAATGTATAAGTAATTTAGTTTAAAAGTTTGTGTCTGGATCCGCAGTAACGCCAGTAACGACACAGTCTGCGTTAAACGTTTAGGGCTTGACCCATTCAGCCCTGAAGCACTACAGCAGGAGATGGATCGACCATGATAATTCAAGGGTAGTGCCAGATTAGCTTGGCGCCTGTCGGCGCCAAGCTAATCTGAAACTGCCCTTGAATTATCATGGTCATCGAGTGCAACAGGAGCATAGTAGTTAAATGACGCCTCTAAAATTTGGGAAATACGTGCGCCGGGCTGAATGAGTTAACGTCTTTTAACCAACACGAAGGGTTTTCATAGGCGGGGCACCGAAAAAAGACCTGTTCAAATTTTGACCCCAGCTGGGTTTGAACCTACGAACTTTTGGACAAGAGTCGAACGCTCTACCACCGAGCGACCCGACTCCCCTATAAATAGCAACGCAGACGCACTGCAAGCGAACCTTGGCTGGGCGGATCTTCCCGCTGACGTTGCCATCCGCAGCCAAAATGTTGACCCTTTGTGTGTCCGTAGCGGTTTTTGTCGCGATCACTCTTGTAGGAATCATCGCGACAAAAACCGCTACGGACACGCAAAGGGTTAAACTTGAACGAGCTTTCAGTTATGACGAAACTCTAATCTTTTGTTTGAAATCGAAATTTCTAAAGAGTTTTCGACACGTATAAAGTGTAAAGCTTAGCCTAAGGGAGCACGCTTATCAGGTACTACTCCCAAACTACCAGTAATGCTTTTAACAGTTGAATAAGTAGTTTATGATAGCGTTCTCACCAATATCGGCGTCTCTCGGGTAGGAGTAGCACCCGTCGAACTTGAGCAGGTCAATCGCCCAAGAAGCGAAGTTCTGTGCGTCCTGCTGCATGTAGAACTCACTGCCAGGGAAATCCAGACACGTCTTGTAGCCAAAGTCCTCGTACATCCCGAACTTTAGACCTTTAGAGTGGATCTGGGTGTAAAAAAGACAACAGCCCAGATGCACACTTTATTTAAATGGGTCTCTGAAAGTGTCCAAAATGTATTAAGGCAAATCATTGAAGTGGACTTGAATGCCACAAGCAACAAACCAAGAGTGCCATGTTTGGCGGTAGCGTAGCGGACTGAGGGACTGTTACGTGGTAGATGTAGTCGTAGTATGATGCAGTCGCACCAGACACACTCACGTAGGCTTCTTGTAGAAAAACCTTACTCAGCTGCAACTCGTCACACGTGGCACAAGGTTGTAGTAACAGTTCCAAAAGTACTTTATTCTCACGATACAATCTCAGCGCAATGCATCCACAAATGCATCCACACTTTGATACACTGTCTCATACAATGCATCCACAGTTTTGATGCACTGTGTCTCCCATACAATGCATGCACATATTTCCTAACACCCTGTTTTATACTGTTGCAGATTTCCAGAAAAATCCGACAAATTACACAAATAAACCAATCAGAAAAGAAAACGTAAGCAAAACTCATTAATATTCATTAAAAAGAACAGACTGGATCTATCTACAATCTTCCACTAACATCTAAGCGCATTCCGTAAATGTTGCGAAATGTAGCCACTTTGTGTACTGCAAACCTTTGACGTCATATTTGAGGTCACTAAAACAAACGCGCCTTTTCGAAAACCTTCCATTAATATCTAGGTCAGACTTCGCAACAATTTAGCAAAATTTGCAACATCTAGCTGCATAACAAAACTCGATCGCAATTCTCCATGCAAAAGAAAACGAATCATACTAAAATGGTACGTGATTCTGATATATATAAAATAACTCAGCTGAACATTGGATCTTTCCTATGATTAAAAAACATGCCCTTAAGGTTGTATACTATACCTACATTTTTTTAATTGAAAACTGCCGCTTATAGGGTTTTTTGAGAGCCTTATTGAGTCTGGAGGCTATTGCCACCCTGAAAGACCCATGGTCCCGGGAATATTTGTAAGTTTGAGCCTTTTGCGTGACCTACCCCATGAGCGAAAACACGCAAAATAGCTGATTTCAGAACACAATAAAAAATTTATCGAATAGTGTGTTAAAATGATAAAGAAACATTTCGGTCACTTTATAAAGTATGTTAGTATTTTCTCGTAAAAAAAGTGTGCTCTGATAATTGGAATTCTAAGTGCAATCGAGAAAAGTGTATGTTGTAAATTCGCAAAGTGCCCGGATGTAATCAATAACATTACAAGTGTTTGCAATGTTGGGCAATTGCTCAGGCCCTTTTTATTCGATAAAGTCGTACTTTAGATCATATCACACACATTATTTATGAAAAAATGAGGGGGTCCCGCGCAAAAATTGGCACTTTGGGTCGTTTGCGAGTGCGTTTTCAAAAAGGGATACAAGCGATGTCTGACTTCCGGCAGATCATATCTCCGCCGTAGTCCAAGCCCGCATGAGAAAGGAGAAAGGAGGAAATCAACGACGCCAAACCAACAAGTACCATAACCTACGCCCAAACTGTTGCAAACTACTAGTCCTCGATCACTATTAGTGACAGTGGGAAAGTAAACTGGAACAAACAACAACGGCAGATACGGGATGAGAAGGTTTATCTATAAGTAATTAAATGCATAAATTATCCCTTAGTAGTTGAGTTAGTGCAGTGGTAAAATACTCTTTTTGCAACGCAGGTAACCAGGGTTCAATCCCCGTAGATGGATATTTTTTTCCCTGCTCAAAAATTTGAAACCCATACAGTTTCTACTTCGCTAAATGAAACAAACGCACACACACACACACACACACAAAAAGCCAAAAAAAAAAAAAAAAAAAAAAAAAAAAATATATATATATATATATATATATATATATATTATATATATATATATATATATATATATATATATATATATATATATATATATATATATATATATATATATATATATATATAAAAGAAACACGTGGTAATTTTGTTTTTTTTAATTTAAAATATGCGATTATCATCACCGTTGTAATGTGGATGTTAAACCATGAACCAACCAACAAATCACTTTCAGTCTTGGATAAAAATGCATACTGGTTACCTCGGTACATTTGTTCATTCATTTGTTTTCAGCCAGGCATTGTGAGCATGTTTACATTACATGTTTACATTCATTCAATCATTCACAGATTCACTGATTAAAAAGCACACCAAAGAGTGTTGTCACAGAGTGGTTTTTTTTTATTTTTCCTGGCATCATCTACAAACATTAAGTAATGAATAATGTGAATTTGTTTCAATATACCTGCTTCAAGCAATGCTACATGCTCCTTTGGTGTATCCGTGAAAGCAGGTCGGTGAACATCTCTGGTTGAAAGATGTTTGTGAACAGATTGGTAGTGGATGTACCTATCTCTCCAGCTGAATCTCAGTTTCCCAGCAGTTTTTGTTTACAAATTATAAGGAAACAAAACAAATGTCACAGGTTTCAATATGCCCCATTATGTTTACACATGATCATTGTGAGTAAAGAATAATATCTCTGTTCATTTGCAAAAGAAATGCTGTATTTGCAGACATTCATTTAAAGTATACATGTACAGTCAAGTATGTTGAAAGCATATTAGGCTACAATGCACATAGGCACCCATACAAAAGTAACTACCTCAAATACAAAATGTTAAATGTTTAGGGCTTAACATCTTTTGTCCATAAAAGGTGATTTCAAAGATGGGTCACAGAAATAGGGTCTGAACAAATTTTGACCCAAGCTGTATTCGAACCCAGGACCTTTGGGATGTGAGTCAAACACACTACCACCGAGCCACCCAGCTCCTCCTCATAATGCCTATGATCAGTTATCACTCAACCACTGAAATCTGCTGTGACAGATGGAGGGTAATGCAAGAACTACATGATCAACTCACTCTTTAGAAGTATTGCGATTTTCATTGAGCAAGTCCACATTTGGTATATTTTGAGCAGAGGGTTTAATGACATATATGTATATACGGGGAATATATAGACCGGGAAGTGGCGCAGTGGTTAAAGGTCCGGGTTCAGCAATTAGTCACTCACAAACCAGATAGGTGAGGCTAGCGCTGGCAGAATTGTCAGTACTCAAACCAAGGGGAATCACAGCGCTGGACAGACAACAGTTAGATCCCCTGCCCCCGCCTATCAGGCACCCAATCGCCAGCCCACAGAGAAATACGCAGGTATAGAATAAGACAATCATTTCCATTCCTAATAAGAATGGATCAGGTCTCTTATATAACCCATGTCTTTCTCCGGAACTTAGGAAGTAGGCAGGAGAAACATACATACACAAACATGAAGGTGCGCTACTATATGTGGTCGGGTAAATACCCTGATTTCCCACAGTAGATGCACAGAACATTACACAACAATGTAACGATACAAATTTTTGCCTCGAGTTATACATGATACTCACAAACCAGATAGGTGAGGCTAGCGCTGGCAGAATTGTCAGTACTCACCTATCTGGTTTGTGAGTATCATGTATAACTCGAGGCAAAAATTTGTATCGTTACATTGTTGTGTAATGTTCTGTGCATCTACTGTGGGAAATCAGGGTATTTACCCGACCACATATAGTAGCGCACCTTCATGTTTGTGTATGTATGTTTCTCCTGCCTACTTCCTAAGTTCCGGAGAAAGACATGGGTTATATAAGAGACCTGATCCATTCTTATTAGGAATGGAAATGATTGTCTTATTCTATACCTGCGTATTTCTCTGTGGGCTGGCGATTGGGTGCCTGATAGGCGGGGGCAGGGGATCTAACTGTTGTCTGTCCAGCGCTGTGATTCCCCTTGGTTTGAGCAATTAGTCAGTAGAGGACATCGAAAAAAAAATTTCAAAGTCCCTACCTGACACAGAAAGTGCAACCCTGATAGGGCCCCGTGTGATAGGATCCCCGAGCACGCACGTTACTATAGCTGCTGTAGAGTGTCAGACGTCCTTGACGGCTGTCACAGTTCACAAAAACAGGTATACACCATCCAGCTGCCTAAGGTCACTTCCAGTTGCATCTGTCCGTGCGCGGTAACATCCAATTCCCGTGCAACTACGACTGAAAAAGTATATCCAACTTTTGTGGTAAAAATGCCTTGTACACGTTTTTTTTATCGTATTGGTTTTTCTTTTCTTTCTGTGTAGTCCGTGTGCTCCCTGAGGCTTACTGCATAGTTCAGCTATTTTTGTCTCCTGCAAGCCTGGCCGGAATTTAGTGTGTATTTACCGCCAGTAGTAAGAGGCGAGGCTGTGTAACACGGGAGAACGTTTAGACAAAGGCCAGATGTTGTACTCAGTGACCGCAAGTCGCCTAGTGTCGGTTTCTCCCTTCTTTCCAGAGCTCTGCTACGGTGCCAGACAGCTGGTTACTGCGGAGTATTTTCCCTTGACAGGATTGATTGATTGATTGTACATTGCTTAACGTCCCGACAGCAACAAGGCTTTCTCAGGACGTGCCTGCACTGATTGTGAAAAAAAACTAAACAGAAAATTGAATGTATGTCGCCAGCCGGTCAAATACATTAAATAAACCTACAACATGGGGCATAAATAAAGCTAAGACCATTTAGCAACACACATCCAATATCAAGAGCTACAGGCAGTGCAGACAGTAGGGAGAGTTTTAAAAAGGCAAATACAGGTGAATGGACAAAGGGTAGACAGAAACACATGCCCCAGAATAGAGAGAAAAACCCACCCTGTGGGGCTGACCAGGGTGACCCTGGGAACTAAAAAATACCTAACCCCACCCAAGTCCCCCAGGGCAGACCCGGGTGGGGGTCCCTTGACAGGAGATTTGATTTGGGTTGTTAATTACGTAGTCTTGTAAAAGTACGATTTTTCATCTGCAAGGGGATTTTACAACAATATAGTGTTCGAAGAGCTCTAAGTGTTGGTAATAGTTTCAGAATTTACAAAAGCGTAGTCAGCTAGGAAAGTAATGATCTATCCCATGGAAAAGTGCTTCACCATTTTGTAACACGTAATGATTTTGGTCGGGCGAGCGACATTCCGCTACCCGTCAGCTTTTCGGCTAGCGAAAGCTCCCGCTGCTGTCGGCCTTTGGCTTAGACGGCGGTGTGGTACCTGTTCTGCGGAGATAGGTGGATTTGAGCGGTTGTTATCCACGATCGCTTCTACTGTTGCTGTTTCGACTTTGCCGTTTTTCCAGAGTTCTCTACAAACCAGCATTTTGGACTCTGTCATTTTTCTGAGCCCTCCTTTGAACGGGAATCCCAGACTCTGTCGTTTTTTGGGAGTCTTGGGACTTTGCCATTTTTCTGGCGGCTCTGCTTTGTGACGGGCGCTTCGGACTTTGCCATTTTTCCGAGGTTTCCCTTTACAAAGGGCGCTTTAGACTTAGTCATTTTTTTGGAGTCTTCGGACTCTGCCATTTTTCTGTAGACTTCCTTGATGACGGGCGTCTCGGACTTTGTCGTTTTTCCGAGGCTTCCCAATATCAAAGGACGTTTTAGACTTAGCCATTTTTTGGGAGTCTTCGGACTCTGCCATTTTTCCAGATAGTTAGTTATAACGGGCGCTTCGGACTTTGCCATTTTTCCGAGGTTTTCCTTTATAGCGGGCGTCTCGGACTTTGTCGTTTTTCCGAGGTTTCCCTTTACAAAGGGCGTTTTGGACTCTGTTATTTTCGGGGCTCTTCTTTTGTAACAGGCGCCTCGGACTCTGTCGTTTTCCGAGGCTTCCCTTTTACAAAGGGGCGCTTTGGACTTAGTCATGTTTGTACAGGTCTTCTTTTAACAAAGGCCTCTCTGACTTAGCTACTTTTATAGACTTTCTTTTATAAAGGGCACTTTGGACTTTGTTATTTTTGCCGAGGCTTCCTTTTATCTAATGGCCTCTCCGACTTAGTTATTTTACTAGATTCTCCTTTGTTCGGACTTTGTCATTCTTTTTAGAGATACGACTTAGATATTAGTACTGTGCTGCGCTACTGTAGCAACGTCTGAGTACATTGTGACCAGCAGAGAATATATTTTTCTCAAACGGCCTCATGCCGGGGCATTTGTTGTCGCTTTAGCCTCATTAGCCTGTACTGCAATATATATACGAAATGCGATCTTCGTTTCACATGTTTTATTGTAGTTAGTATCGAGTGCGAGTGACTGTGCTTGTGTGTGTGAACTTGGCATCCTGACACGAGCAAACATTTACATACACATTCACCGGTCACACAAACATTGCACACGGTCAGCGACGCTACAGATTTTGGTGTCGAAGGCTGGGGTGAGGCGACACTACATAATTTCGGTGTCAGAAGGGCGACATTACACTTTCAGTATGATTTTGCCGCACTGGTGTGAAGCCTGCACCGAGCCGCGACGTCCAGAGCGTCCAAAAAAGGTCCAGCGAATGGTGGCGGTAAGTCCAACATGATATGGTGTGGTCTTTTCACTTTTTGTGGTACAAATATTACTTTTGTTGGTAAGTATATTTCCAACAACAACAAACACCTATGCGCGTGTAGCTGACGTCGTGTTTACAAAGGGAAGGTACTCGTAAATATGTATTATCAGGGGACACCACTCTAATGACCACTTCCTTGTCAACAACAAGAAGCCCTAGCGATCGTAATGTTATGTGTGTTCTGGTGTACAGGACACTAATTTCGGGGGAAATGATGACTGAGGAAATAACAGCAGACGACAGTGGTGAGAAGTAGGCAGAATACATCGATGAACAAGACGAAGAATAGATTGGAAATCTTAGCCTCACTGTTCGTCTCTTCTGTAGTTACTATATATACGTCACTATAGTAACAGCCTGAAACTTTGTTTTTAAATTTTCTCTCCTTTATAAATAAGTGTAATAGTTTCTGGGCAATTTTCTATTACACATATTTGTGTTATATACATAATGAAATATGCGATATATTCTGAGCTCTGGTCTGATGTACATTTAGAAGTTTCCACTTTTAGTTGAGATTTGTTTTGGGGGTTCGTGGTGGTTGTCAAGTTTTTGTGTAAATATCTTCAGAACGCCACGCCATTTTCTAGTACAAGACCCGTGTGTGCATTACATAACTATACAAATACCAGTCATTTGATTCTTTTTCAGTGCCACACCAAATGAGCTCACAGAGCAGCAAGCAGCTAATGTGTTATTTCTGTGGATACATTTGTGAAGCTAGTACAAAGTGAAGGTGCATCAGTAATGGAACAACGCCCAATGTCATCACAATACATAACAGATAATCGCAGTGGCAAGGTAAGTTGTGAACCTAAAATGTGTGTGTGTGTGTGTGTGTGTGTGTGTGTGTGTGTGTGTGTGTGTGTGTGTGTGTGTGTGTGTGTGTGTGTGTATGCTTGGGACAAAATGTACAGCTGGCTTATATTTAGAACAAAATATACAGCTGTCTGAATAGAATTAAATATACAGCTGTCTGAATAGAAAAACAAAATATACCTGCAGTTGTCTGAACACAGACAAAATGTTCAGCTGTCTGAATGAAAACAAATGTACAGCTGCTCCCTGTATGAAAACAACATCAGCAATTGTCTGGATGAGAATATAATCAACAGGTCTAGGTAAGGATAAAATAATTATACCACTATAATCAACCTAAAATATATTTGTTCACAAAATAACAGCACATTTCAGTGTGATGAAATAGAGCAATACATGTATGTGCATAATTCATTATGAAACTCACAATCAGGTATATAAGTGGTCTATTGTAAGTTGGCTTGCCACTGATACAATGTATTTCTCATATTTTCCTGAAACCACAAGCTTATGAACAGGAGAAATATGAGTGACAAAAACTTATACTATCATTCTTGTATACCAAAATATTTTATTGCTAGTTTTTCTGTGAATCATGTAAATACATGTATGTATATATTGCTCCATATCATAACACTCAAATGTGCTGCTATTTTGTGACTAAGCCATTTTTAGAAAGCCACACGTACATGCGTATGTGCACACATGCCTATTTTCTGTATTTATTTCTTTTTCAACAGGTTTTGTCCATCCATGACTGTGTTTATGGTTTGTTTCTAGACAGCAGGGCTGTCACAAGGTCAGGTGACTTGAAACTGGTGAATGCACAGCATGGCATCGAGTTTCTGAAGACAGCAAGACCTGTCCGATAAGTTGTCACCGACAGAGTTCTACTGTAATCTCCTGCTACTTTCAGGTAATTATCAGTTTGGTGGCATTTGATTTTGAAGTATGGTACACCCGTGCGCTTGCACAAAATCATTTTTGTTTGTAAAAGTGTTATCACATCACACATAAAGTAGCTTATAGTGTCCTGAAAATATTGCTGTCACAACACTAAGTTATGATTTACATATGACTGCTACCTCCACACTGTAAGTATATTTACAAGTTGACAGTAAACATTATTATCATGGTGCCATGGTGGTTTTTCTCCCAAGTCTTCATAACAGCTAGTGCTAGCTACCGGTCAGTTTGCCACTCTGTAATGCATGTATCTTTTTTCCAGTATGAAATAGATTTGTATATTATTACTGACTTGATCGCAGCCACTGAAACATCTGGATCATTACTTTGATGTGTGGCACAAAGGCAAGCGAATTGCATAAAAGGTTTGAGTTGAGCTGTGTGTTTACATGGAGGATTATATCCTTGAGTGTAAGCAGAACAAAAACACACGAAACTGTCCTGTCATCGAAATAACCTACTCAGTATAAACTGCTGCTGGTACATTTTCACTTTTGTGCTTTTTTTACTTTCAGGTTTTGCTTTATCTATTATATTGGCCATCTGTTTTCAGTTTCTTTGCTGCTGCCAAAGGCTAAACACCACTTGAAACAAATTAAGGGATAAAGCCTGTTATCAACCATCACCACACATTACGAGTGTCCTTGCCAGGCATGATCAAGGTATCATGTCTTATTTATGCACTTATTTTGACTTAGAGTTTAGATATGTTTCAGTCTCATCATTGAGTGTTTTGAGTGTTAGTCAAGGGGATGTATCTATGTGGCTGAAAATGAAATGGCCCCCCCCAAAAAAACTTTCATTGGCTACAAAGGCTACACAATGCGCAACAGGCTTACCATCCTTGACTTCAACCACCAAGTATGCAAGCAGTATACCAAGATTAGCAACAGGCACTCTGTGGCATACCAGGTAGCACAGCAGAAATATGCATAGTACATGTATGTTACACACTTGTGCAATTTCTGGTACAAGTGCAGTATTGTACATGTCATTTTCAGTATCATTACAGTACATGTATTTGTAGAAATATACTATTTAGGATTGTGACACTGACCATGAAAACTAATTCTTTCTTATGGCAAGTCAGGTGCAGAATTCCTGTTCATGTGCACTGTTTACAGTATGTAGTTATAACAAGGATGAAAAATGAAAGCAGACATGTATGCAATTTATGAAGAAGAATGTCCAAATGTATTGAAAACAAAAAATGTCCAACATTTTGCTTTTACATTCAACTTTAATACTTTCTTGTATAGAGAGTACAAAGTGCACAATATGGAGTATATATTACATGCATGTGTCCATTTATTCATGTCCCAACTACTTGTACAAACAGATGTAAACAATCTCCATGACAGAAAGTAAATTTTAAAAGTTAATGAAAATGTTCTCTTCATTCTGTTTTTTCTCATCAAGGAATGTGCTCCGTGGCCTTGTATCCCCAATGCCTCACTGATGAGAAGCTCTCCAGTTTGTTACATTACCTACGCAGTACAGATGACAAGATTGAGCGACGAGTGGATGTGGTTTTTCAGCAGAAGTAAAGACTTGGAGGTTGGTTTCACACACATACACAACCAGATAGTGCCCTCAGGTAGTTTAGATTGGGGCTTAGAAACTGCCATCTGATTATGGCCACCTGACAAGAGCAACAGTGTTTGCTGTTGCCAAGCCCCATATGGCTCTCATGCCACAACTGAAAAAAATCTGTATGTAGAGTGTTGGTGATGTTTGATTGCTATTATAATGTGGGAATTTTATTTGCAAATGTGATGCTATAATTTTTGACGCTGCAAAATTTGACTTCGGTCTGCTTCTTACAAATATCTAGAAAAGTTGGTTCTTCTGTTAACTCGATCAGCTGGATCAAATTCAGTAGTTCTTGTTGTCCATTATTATTAGATGATTCCCACACAAACAGTAGGCCGGATTGTCTTCACTGGTCACGCGCTGATAAGGTGTCGCCTCTACTCCCACATTCGATATGGTCACCAGGGGCTGCTCATCGGTTGAGTGCATCTTTAGTCTCCCCCAGGGAAAAGTTGGTTATGTTGGCCTGAAAACATATTCATATAATATCATGTTACCAAGCAGCATTGCAAAGCTACAATGTCTTTTATTATTAGAACAAAACTGTATAAATCGTTTGACCATCACCGAGACAAAGAAATTGTTTGTAAAAGTTATTTTGCAAATCTGTCTTGTATGGAGTTTATTGATTACACTGGCTGTGATTGATTCATTACGGTTGGTTTCATGTTGAGTAGATTATACTGGCTGATACCCGGTAGCCAAGTAAACTCATCTAGAACAGTGTTTGCAGTACATCTTCACATGTACTAACTGACCTTTGTTCTTGTCTTGCAGCTGCCTGCTGAGAGCAAGTTGGGGCACACTGCACTGCATCAGGCTGTTTGCTGTTCCAAAGTTTCTGTGTGACATTGCTGCTAACGCCCCTGCAGTTTGGTGACATGTTTGACACTGGCCAGTCTGTTGTCTCTTCACTGGTTGGACCTGTCCATGAAGGCTGTCTGTCTGCTGTGGAATCATGGCAATATTAGCATTTTGGTGGATAGCAAAATTTAGCATATGATGATAGAACTATATTGCCATATGTAACATTACATTAGGAAATCGTTGCGGTATATATATATATATATATATATATATATATATATATATATATATATATATATATATATATATATATATATATATATATATATATATATATATAATATATATATATATATATATATATATATATATATATATATATGCCTGCATGTGTACCCGCCCCCTCCAGCCCCCCCCCCCCCCCTCTCCCTCACTTACCAAAACACAGTGACCAAGTTTGAATGACAGCATCATAAGCAAAATATACCATGCATATAATTCAATGACATCACTGAAATTGTTTCTTTATAATTAAAATGGTTGTCTCTGTTCTGTTTGTGTTTTTGCCTCATGTATTATTACAGTTATATATGGTGCAGGAAGTAAAAGTGCACATGTATGTTGTTCTGTAGAGAAGAACCCTATGAGGAAAGAACGTCGCTTAGAAATGACAGTTACAACACAATTTATTACTAGATAATATGAATAAAATTGTGTTGTAGCTGTCTTTTCTAAGCGTCTTTCTTTTTTTCGTTGAGTTCGTCTCAGCATTACACACGCTTCGCAGTCACCATTTTGATCTGGACTATGTGGTTCTGTAGGGTACATAGACTACTTGGTCTTGTTGAGGATAGACATACTCATTTCATAAAAAAAATCAGCTGTATTTTTAGGAATTATGACAATCATGGTAATTGTGTTTTATTTATGTATATGCACTTATTGATGTAAACCTGCCTGTCCCGGATTGGCCTCCGCAGCCACGAAAATGCCTGCAGACGACGTGGGCAAGCCCTATAGAATCTTCGTTCGTGAAGTCAAGCCAAGAGACACTTATTGATGTACTTGACGATTTTGGTAAACTCATAAGAGAAGCCTCACAATGAAAGGCATTTTTAACAGTTTCACTCAGTACAGATATAAACAAATAAACCATACGTTGAAGTGTATTTGAAAACAATGTTTTTGTCACAAAATGAAGATCAAGTGAGATATACCTCTTGCTGTTGTGAACTGATATATTTCCTTGATATTTATTTTTGCGGGTTGAGTCATTTCAGTTTTCTGATAGAGAACATTGCTATATGGAGTAATCAGAAATAAATCCCACATGGTTTGCTGTCAGTGCAAACATAGATAAACTATGAATGAAATATATTGTGGTTAGAATACCAATTACATAATATATATATATCTGTTTCCTAACATTTATTTCATATCTCATAACCATAGCACGAGGTGAAAGAAACCTAATGCTCCAGCCGAAGGGGTGCATGCCTGCATGATGCCAGCTTGCTTTCATCTGCTTCCTAAAGTCAATCGGGCAGGGGGGGGGGGGGGGGGAAGAATTCGCACAACCCCCCAAAAATGGAAAAATTAGTAACATTTAAATTAATTTGGGTCGAGGGCATAAACAGACATAATTATATGGTCTTGTCAAAAAAATGTATACATTATTGGTATGGCGAAGGCCAGAACCATCTGCTGCGGCCCTGTATCTAATTATTTTGAAACTTGCCTCTCGTTTGCTCGTGCACCCTTTAGCTTGTAGTTGGTGTATCGGTGTTTGCTGTCAGGCACCTGCATGAGGTATGCATTGGGCAGGGTGCATTGCGTGTGCATAGACAGCAGTTGGTCTGGGGAGAAAATATTATCACTGAACTCATCAAGTTTGCAGACGGTAACGGTAATTATCTTTTGTGATACAAAAAAAAAAAAAAAACAAGATGAGAAGTAAACGACAAAGCAAAATATTACCTAGTGCTTAGATTCTTAAATATGGGCCCCAGTGTTTCCCCGGCCGATGGCGTAAGTGCTCGCACTTGAGACCGTAATGCCAGCTGCTCCGCGGGCAGTCGAAAACCACGCTTTCTCTATTTATCTGTTGTAGATGGATAGTCAGTCCCCAGCCAGCACACCAATATAGGTCCAATATTGGCTCAGATATTGGGCCGATATATGGGTGGCAATATTGGTCCAATATTGGAAGCGCAAAATGGCCCATTGTTGGCCCAATATCGGGTAAATGTTGGCTGCCAAGCTGGATCCATTGTTGGCCCAATATCGGGTGAATGTTGGCTACCAATATAGTGCCAAGCTGGATCCATCCTAGAACCAGTATGGTGAATATTGGCTGCCAATATAGTGCCAAGATGGATCCATCCTAGGGCCAGGATGGTGAATATTGGCTGCCAATATAGTGCCATGCTTAATCCATTCTGGTGCCAACATGTAGCAAATATTCTGCCAACCTTTTTCCAACATGAATAGTAGTGTCCCAGATTTGGATATTGGTAATTTAATCCAGCTTTTTTTCTGAGGAAAAAGACCATCATGCAAACATATATTAATCTGATAGTTATAAAATCAAACGTTCATCAAAATATGTAACTCGAAACACAACTTAAAAAGAAAGACCTGAACTCAGATTCACAGTGATGCACAAGTTTAATCTGATTTTCAGTTTTATGAAAAGAAAACACTATACTGAAATGAAGGACAATGATTATCTCATTTAACCCTTTCCATCCTGATACATTACTGCCTGAAATAATTTGACCATGATATCTCAAGAATAGTGCCAGAACAGCTTGGTGCACAGCTCTGTCACCACCCTTGAACTAAAATGGTTGATCTATTTTATATCCTTACCTATAACATACCTTTCACAGGGCAATCTGAAGTTAAAAAAAAAAATCACCCTCAGGCAGGATTCAATGGATTAATTACATCCCCCCCCCCCCCCTCTCACACAAAAAAGAAACCTGTCTGTAACAATACACAAAATGTAAAAAAAAAAAAAAAAAAAAAAAAAGCCCACAATTATTGAATTAAGAAAACAATTGTTCTGATACATGACATACAGAAACCATCTCTGAATGTACATACACACAGATGTTCAGGTACTGGCAATAGGATCTGTAAACATAACAGATTTTGTACACAGCACATTTTTTACCTGCTCCCATAAATAACTTTCATACAGATTAACAGAATATACTGACATAATTCGATTGGAGACTAAATTTCCTCCTAAACATACAGGATTTGGCACAAACAACATTGGTTATGAAAAGAAAGAAGAGAATCTTATATGACTTGTCCTTATTAACCCTTTTCATCCTAATACACACATGCTTGAAATTAATTTGACTATGATAATTCAAGGGTGGTGCCAGAATAGCTTGGCACCTGAGACACCAAGCTATTCTGGCACTACCCATGAACTAAAATGGTTAATCTGTCGCAAAATTTGTAATGTAGCCTTCAAGCAAATCTGACAAAATCAGCCTCTGGATTGAATGGGTTAAAAATAGTATCAAATAAAACCTTAAATGTAATGAGGGGGGGGGGAGTAAAAGTTCAAGCATGCAGCCAGTTAGCATTTTAATAACTTGCAACTAAAAGCAGGTTTGCTCTACATTGCTTGAAAGCCCTAAACTAGCCAGTAGCTGCCATCACTTTTCAAACATAAACACTTCTGCAACAGATGGTTACAAAACATGTATGTCTTATTAAAATGTTATGTGCAACAACAAAAAAAAACATGAGCCAAGCTTAAGTGATCAGGCAAACTATACTTGTAAAAATAAACAATAATATGTTTACAAGCATCTTGGCCCGACTGACTTAACAGTGTAGCAAACTGAATATTTGAATCAGAATGAAACTTAATATTGCAATAAAATTAGTTTAATTTTCTTCTGACATGGACAGTTTAGTTGAAATTAATGTCCAATGTTTGAAGTTGATGTTGCTTTGACCGGAAAAAAAGTTAATTAAAAATTCTAAGATGGTAGACAGAAATGACAGATCAGATCTATACCATATATAACCATTACACAACATATATTTTATAACGTTTCATAACAAAAGAAATTGTAGTTTTAACAAAATCACAAAACATGCACTACATTCTAGTTTCTACTTAATATGATAAATCTGATGACAACAGGTATGATTAACCCTTTGGCTGTCTGTATTGCACTATAAGTCGCAATGATTCCTGCAGGAATCATCACAATGCCAGGCAGTACTGATAGCCAGAGGGTTAAGCAGCTTGCAGAGAAACTAAAACTATACTAATCACTGTCAGTGTGTGTGTGCTCGCTTTGCCGCCTCCCTCCTCTGCTTATTCCCATCGCGATCAATTGATCCAGTAACTGAGTAAGCCATTTAGCTAAAACGTGGTCTATGTCTGTTGCACTGCCATGGCACCTTCTCACACCATCTGAAAATAAAATGCATGTCTGATTAGAGTTGACCTTTAAGAGAGGTCACTGAAATTGGTGTTTATACTGTGGTCTTCGAAAGTACCCTTGGGCCAAGTCTGAACATTTACAGAAGACTGTGGCTTGCTTAGTCTCGGAGAAATACCAATTGATGCATGTTTCATGACGGGCAATGGCTAAAACTAAAAACCATCTGACAGATGACCCAAAACAAAGACTCACTTCGGCCAGTTTTGCAATATCCATGCAGTCACTTGAATGGTTTGATCCCATTTTGGACTTCAGTTTTCTTTTAAGTCTTTTAAGTCCCTTCTATTTATAGAAAGGAGCTTTTAGGAAAGGTCGCAATGGGGCGAATTTAATACTAATAGATGTCCATGATGTCAAGGCGGGCAGGCTAAACCTCTAACAATTGAAGCAACAAGATAAAATTACGTCATGTCTAGTTACACTAACTTCGCTGCTGAACGTACATTTGGCGTGAAGCGCCGTATGTGCGAATGTATGCGTGCATATTTATGTAAACAAGAGTTCTAATCTTTGATATTTCTGTACACACAAGCTTGAATTTAAAACTTGGTCTTGGTGAAATACTTTCTTAAGTGGGTGGCGGCTAAGACAACCTCTGAGCATATTGTAATTGAATGACTCATTGAAGACATGTAAACAACCGTTTATAGAAAGTCGGTTGACCCAGATTAGAGACCGTAAGTTTTGTCATAATTACTTGAACCTATAGCTAGTTTGGAGAAAGCAGGGCTGCGTGCTGGCACCGACCCTCTTCACCATCTTTTTTAGCATGATGTTGAAGCAGGCCACAGTGGACCTCGATGATGACGATGCAGTGTACATCAGGTATCGTCTCGATGGCAGCCTGTTCAACCTCAGACGACTGCAGGCCCACACGAAAACCCTAGACCAACTGATTCGTGAGCTGCTTTTTGCTGATGATGCTGCCCTCGTTGCACACACAGAGAGAGCCCTGCAGCGCATCACGTCTTGCTTCGCAGATGCTGCCCAGCTCTTTGGACTAGAGGTCAGTCTGAAAAAGACAGAGGTCCTCCATCAGCCGGCACCCAAGACAGTGTATCGCCCTCCTCACATCACCATTGGCGAGTCTGAACTAAAGTCAGTGCACCAGTTTACTTACCTTGGCTGCGTTATCACGTCGGACGCCAAGCTGGACAAGGAGCTTGACAGCAGGCTGGCAAAAGCGAACAGCGCTTTCGGGCGACTTTTCAAGCGGGTGTGGCACAATCAACAGCTGAAAACAGGCACCAAGATCAGCGTGTACAGAGCTGTGGTCCTCACCACCCTGCTGTATGGTTCCGAGTCCTGGGCCCTCTACCGCAGCCAACTACGACTCCTCGAACGCTTCCACCAGCGCTGCCTGCGTACCATCCTGGGCATTCACTGGAGTGACTATGTCACCAACGTCGAGGTCCTTGAACAGGCTGAAACTGTGAGCATCGAGGCTTTGCTGCTGCGGACACAGCTCCGCTGGGCGGGGCATGTCTCCAGGATGGAGGATCATCGCCTACCAAAGATCACCCTGTTCGGCGAGCTTGCTACTGGACACCGTGACAGAGGGGCACCAAAGAAGAGATACAAAGACTGTCTCAAGAAGTCACTTAGTGCCTGCCAAATCGACCACCACCAGTGGTCTTCGCTTGCTGCGGACCGTGACACCTGGCGCTCCACCATTTACAAGGCAGCTGTCTCCTTTGAGGACTCTCACAGAGCTAGCCTTAAGGACAAGCGGCTCAGGAGAAAAAACAGAGATGCCGCAGCTCAGAACCCTGGCCATACCTTCCCCTGCAGCCACTGCGGTCGAACCTGCCTGTCTCGGATTGGCCTCCGCAGCCACGAACAAGCCTGCAGACGTCGTGGGCAACTCCTATAAAATCTTCGTTCGCGAAGTCAAGCCAAGCATAGCTAGTTTGGAGAAAGACATTGGATAAGTTCGTTAGCCAGCTTTTCATCCTTTCAACTTCTGTAGTAAAATTTAATTCTTTTCAGAAAGGCATTAAAACACTAAAAAAAACTTTACTTCTAGAGAAAGTCAGACAGTGGCGGTGACGTAAGAGGCAACTCGGTCACTACGTAGATACTGACATAATACTCTAAATATAATAATAATTATATTTATAAAGTGCTAACTCCCTGCAGTGCAGGCTCCAACATCTGAATGGGCTCTAAAATATGATGGCATTCTCTCTCGCACGAGTGGCCCTCTCTCTCGCACAAACATGCGCGCATTTCCAGGAGGAATAGATCCTCATGCGCACTCCAGGCGCCTCTTGGAGATGTTTGGAGCGCGCGTGCATGCACGCACACACACATCGACGCGCTTTAAGAATTGGATGCAGGTGACCAGTGTACTTAGTATATCATGTAGTTAGGTAAAGTCAATCTGCTTTCACACAAATTATAGCAAGACTGAGATTGGACTATGAAGTTCTAGTTTTGTCACAATTTTCTCAAGCCTATGAAGTGAAAGTGAAACTCATATCCCGTAAAACTAAATGAATACGTAAAAACTAAAACTTATGCCATGACAAATGATGTTTGCCAAATCAATGACCTCGGCTGTTTGGCCCAGCGCTAGAAGTGGCCACTCAGTTTGTTCCAGGCGCAGTACAGCAGGGAAAATGACTACATTTTGTTTTTCATGACTTTTTTTATTTACCGTTCCAAGTATGTGATGCAAAGCTTTGTTTGTTTAAAAGCGGACATTCTGCCCAACACACTGACACCAAACACACTATAGTTGTGACAAACCAGTAGCCAGCAGGATAAGGTGGAAATAAAGAGAAAAAAACAGATCTCACAAAGTTTTGCATCACACACTAGAACGGTAAATAAGAAAGTCATGAAAAACAAAAGGTAGTCATTTTCCCTGCTGTACTGCGCCTAGCACTTATCAGGAAGCCCGCTCATCAGCTAGCCTGACGGCTGAAAGACTCGCTGCCTCAGTGTGCGAGCACAACTTGTGACCCAGTTTCTCGGCTCGCCTGGAACAAACTAAGTGGCCAAACTGAAACAGCCGTGTGACGCGTATGTCTTGACATACGCGTCACACGGCTGTTTCAGTTTGGCCACTTAGTTTGTTCCAGGCGAGCCGAGAAACTAGGACACAAGTCGTGGTTGGTTGGTTAGTTCGGGTTTAACGTCCACAGCACCGAGGTGATCATGGACGGCCCGGACGGGCGGGTTATGGGGAACAGGGAAATCTATTGCCTATGGAGTACGACCTGAACACTGATCAACTCAGGCACACTCCAACTGTTCCACTTTGATTTACCAGGACCTTTCAACGGACATGCTATTGAATAAATCCGTTTTTTTCCCCTGGATTGTGAGTCCATCTACCTGGGCCAAGTCGTGCTCGCGCACTGAGGCATTATAGAACTCACTGACGCATTGGCAGATCTGTGTGACTTTTTCAATAGGAGATAATTCAACATCAGAATCAGATCAAAGACAAAAGCGAGGACAGCACTCATATAGAACTTAGAAGGGACTTTGTGGGTTATGCTTTATCGCATCTTGTTTTAATAGGAATAAAAGAGAGCATTAATTACTTAATTATAATTTACCAATGATTGCGTTGTGCAAGTTACACAGTCTGCTGAAGGCTTCTTTCCCCTTTTTCCAGTGAGGTTGTACAATATCCAGACACTGACTTGTCCTCATCAAAAAGGGCATTGTCCTCCGTACACAATCTTTAAAGTCCAAGCCTCCAACATGGGATAAGTACAGAATCTGCAAACACACACAGAAAAAAATAAAACGCTTTTTACAAATAAAATTTGTCCAAAAGAATCACAATCAAAATTTACCTTTCTCAGTAGTTTCCCTGCATAGAGCAGAAAGCATAAAACGAAACACAAAACTGCATGTAAATTATAATAAAATATTAGTTTCTTAAACCTCCAGCTACATAACTAAATTCATCAACCCAAGCAGCACACCACAAAACAAGAAAATGCAAACAATATTCCGATTTCAAATGTAATTACCATGTTGTTCCTGGTCGCCGCGCGTTGTCTAGGACTGTGTTGAGGTCAGTCTCCAGCTCTGCACGATCTTGTAGTTGTGGGAATTCCTGATTTTTCTCCTCTTTGACCAGTACGACTCATCTTTAAAATCCATCTTTTCTCAAGGAGAAGTTTAAAATCGTACTATACACGTACGTATACCTTAATCAGCAAGTGCACGTGGCGTCAGCGAAAGAAATATAGAAGAAAGCCAAAGCTGGAACTTGGTCTGGCAATGGAATTTGTAGCCTTGATCTGCAGTCAAATTTGGCGGAAATAATCGCAGCATGTGCTATACCGGCATGCAATGCAGCGTCGTCTGACAAAACATAGAATGTGGCGAATAAATGTTATATAAAAAAAATTATTTAACAAAAAAAAGTCACGGCGTGCCCAAACTATGGTAAAAGATTGCCGTTGTATATTTATTTTCAAGATAAATGTCGGCTAGATTTAAAATTTCATCTGTCAATGTTGCGAATTGGGCCAGACTGGCTCGCCTATCGTGTGCCAACATTTGCAGGCGAAGCAGCGCGCGGGCGCGGTACAGCCTCCGGCGGCTCGCGTGATTGTTCCAGCTTGGCACCAAGATTGATTATACCGGCGCGCGCGCGGGCTCACGCGATACCGGCGCGCGTGTTGGTTTCAGCATGGCGCTAAGCTCTCGCATACTGGCCCAATATATCGGCCATTATCCAGCAATGGACCAATATTTGCCCAAGATACTGTGCGTGCTGGGTCAGTGCGGGCATTCAGAGCATGGACCGGATCTGGTTACTGGTTACTCAACATAGCAGATCTGGAGCTGATACCCCCACGAAAACGCTTAAGAAGAAACCGGGCGAATGGAATCAAATTTTATGTCCGTGTAACACACACGAACAGGCACAATCACATCAATGGGTGACCGTCTTCACTCCTAAAAGCTGATTCAGCTTTTCAAAATCCCGAAAAGCTGAATTTCAGCTGTTTGGTTCAGACAGAACAGGCCTTCAGCCAGCCTGTTCCAAATGCAAAAGTCATACATTCTCATGAGCCCCTGCATCCGCAGGAGCTCATGGGAATGTATATCGCTTGCTGGCCATGGATTTATGGGGCATATTTATGTCCCGTTTACATTCATTTCATATTCTCGCACTGTCACCCATGCACATCACATTGTTGCATGATGACCTGTAAATTATCTCCCAGGCTTTTGTGAAAAATAAAATCGTTTTGAGGTGGGCGTTTGCGCGTTGCTTAGCACGGGAGTGCTGTCCCTTACACACACATTATCTAGTAGCTTCCCTTCGTAAAAATGGCGACTACCATAAAGACTTGTTGTTTGCAAACGCTTTCGAGGAAACCTTGTTTTGGATAAATGCGAGGACATAAGAAATGAGAAGACCACGATATAGCATGTTCGACGTACCGTCACCATTCCCTGGGCCATTTTTGGACGCTGTGGACGTCGCTCAGTGCTTCCCAGTACCGGCCCAGTGAAGTGAAAGTTGGATAGTCATCTTTCGTTGTTGTTGCACGAGAATTGTGGGTGTTACCGTGTACGGACAGATGCAACTGGAAGTGACCTTTGGCAGCTGAGTGGCGTATACCTGTTTGCATGAACTGTGACAGCCGTCAAGGACGTCTGACACTCTACAGCAGCTATAGTAACGTGAATGTTCGGGGATCCCATCTGATGAGGCCCTGTCAGGGTTGCACTTCAAGTCAGGTAGGGACTTCGAAATTTTTTTTCGCTGTCCTCAACTGACTAATTGCTGAACCAGGACCTTTAAGGCGTCTGCCTCCAATGACAAAGGTGCGAGGTTCGATACCGGGTTCCGGCGTTGGATTTTTCTCCTCTGGTAAGTGTCACCGTCTGGGCAGTGGGCAGATGTTCACATCTGCACGGGACATAGACGACCCCGGCCCCCACGAGTCCCCTGCTGCCTTGCAGGCTTGGCCGCTTGGCTGCGGAAAGGCTAAGGGAGGAAACCCCTGACATCAAAGCCCACGTGTCTCCGGGGAAGGCTTTTGAACCAGAGACTAAGACAAGGACAGTCTGATATAAAACCTACGACCCGAGGACCTCGATGCCACCGTCCCAGCTTGCTAGGCCATGGCAAGCGAACCAAGGGTTTAAAGGGTGGGGCCAGTACTGCGCACACTGCACTCCACCAAAAAGCTCCACCGCGCAGGCTTTAGGAAACGCCCACGGACTATGACACTGAACTTTCCAAGTCCTGTAGCGATGGGCAAGGGGCAAAACGGCAGGTGAAAGATGTCACTGGAAGCCGCAGTCTCAAACCTGCATGCAGGCGGTTCAGGATATTGGTCGCCTGATGTTGACCTGGGGATGACAACGTCACTCGGCACACCCTGAACGGCCTTCTCTAGGGACAGCACTGCTTGCTCCACACGGAGAGGGACCTAGAAAAGGTGGCCTAACCAAAGCTCATCCCCTCGTAACCCAGTTGGCTAGCCGCGGTCAACGGGCATCTTTTCATGCGGTCAGAAAACAAGAAAAAACAATGGATCCACTCTCATGACGACCACGACCGGACTCAACGTAGCATGCTGGAACATCCGAACCATGCTCGACACAGCAGACAGCGGACGCCCTGAACGTCGCTCCGACCTCATTGCCCATGAATTGCGGAGGTTAAACATCGACATCGCCGCGCTCAGCGAAGTACGCCTCCCGGAGGAAGGCAGCCTCCAAGAACTTGGCGCTGGCTACACCCTCTACTGGTCAGGCAGGCCTGCATCAGAAAGACGGCTCTCAGGCGTGGGCTTCATGGTGAAGACCCACATTGCGACTAAGTTGGAAAACCTACCAACGGGTCACTCCGACCGCATCATGTCCATGCGCCTCCCACTGAGACACCAGCAATACGTCACCCTTCTCAGTGTGTACTCCCCAACCCTCCTGGCAGAGCCTGCAGAAAAAGACAAGTTCTACTCTGACCTGCGCAGCCTCCTGCAGAGCACCCCTGCAGACGACAAAGTCATCATCCTTGGCGACTTCAACGCCAGAGTGGGCCAAGACTCTGAAGCCTGGAAAGGAGTCCTCGGCAAGCATGGCGTTGGGAACTGCAATGACAATGGTCGCCTACTGTTGGAGCTCTGTGCAGAGCAGCAACTTGTCATCACCAACACTACTTTCCAGCAAAAGGACAGTCGAAAGACCACCTGGATGCATCCTCGCTCCAAGCACTGGCACCTTATCGACTATGTCCTAGTGCGTCAGAGAGACCGCAGTGACGTCCTCCTCACCAGAGTGATGCCCAGCGCAGAGTGCCACACTGACCACCGACTTGTTCGCTGCAAACTCAGGCTCCGCCTCAAGCTGAAACCCAAGAAAGGGACCCCCCCCCCCCCCCCACCCAAGAAAAAGCTTGATGTTGCCAGCCTTCAGCGTGACGACAAGAAAGCTGCCCTTCAGGCTGATTTACAGCGCATGCTCAAAGACACAGTTGATCCAGCAGACTCCCTGAAACACTCTGGGAACAACTGAAAACTGCTATTGTAAAATCTTCTGTGGAAGTCTTGGGCTTTGCTAGAAAGAGGAACAAAGACTGGTTTGACGAAAACGACGTACAGATCCAGGAACTTCTAGCAAAAAAAAAGAACCGCCCACCAGGCCCACCTAGCCCAGCCTTCCTGCCCTGTGAAGAAGTTTGCCTTCCGCCTCATCTGCAGCAGTCTCCAGCTCAAGCTTAGAGAGCTCCAGAACGAGTGGTGGTCCAGACTCGCACAGAGGACCCAGCTCTGCGCTGACAACGGTGACTACAGGGGCTTCTACGAAGCACTGAAAGCAGTGTATGGCCCTAGGCACCTGGTACAAAGTCCCCTGCGAAGCGCTGATGGACAGGCACTCCTCACAGATAATACCTCCATCTTGAACCGCTGGTCGGAATACTTTCAGGACCTCTTCGGCGCTGAGCGCACTGTTCAAGAAACAGTCATCCTCCAAATCCCACACCTTCCACTAAAGGTTGAATTGGACGAACCGCCCACCGCCGAAGAGACCCTCACAGCCATCCACCAGCTCAAGTGTGGCAAAGCAGCAGGCATTGACGGAATCCCGCCAGAGATCTGGAAACATGGAGGCCCAGCACTGCACAACAAGCTCCATGACCTCTTTCTCTGCTGCTGGGAAAAAGGAACACTACCAAAGGATCTCCGTGATGCAGTCATCATCACCCTGTACAAAAACAAAGGAGAGAAGTCTGCCTGCTCTAATTATCGTGGAATTACCCTGCTGTCCATTGCCGGGAAAATTCTCGCAAGGTTGCTCCTGAATCGGCTGGTACCTGCCATCGCTGAAGACCACCTCCCAGAGGGCCAGTGTGGCTTCAGAGCCAACAGGAGTACCACCGACATGGTCTTTGTGCTGAGACAGCTTCAGGAGAAGTGCCGCGAGCAGAACAAAGGGCTGTACGTAACGTTTGTCGACCTAACAAAAGCGTTTGACACTGTGAGCAGGCAAGGTATGTGGCAGATCCTGGAGCGACTAGGCTGTCCCCCAAAGTTCCTCAACATGATCGTCCAGCTCCACGAGGACCAGCAAGGCCAGGTCAGACTAAACAGTGACCTCTCAGAACCATTCCCCATTCGCAACGGCGTGAAGCAAGGCTGCGTGCTGGCACCGACCCTCTTCACCATCTTCTTCAGCATGATGTTGAAGCAGGCCACAGTGGACCTCGACGACGACGACGCAGTGTACATCAGGTATTGATTCGATGGCAGCCTGTTCAACCTCAGACGACTGCAGGCCCACACGAAAACCCTAGACCAACTGATTCGTGAACTGCTCTTTGCTGATGACGCTGCCCTCGTTGCACACACAGAGAGGGCCTTGCAGCGCATTACGTCCTGCTTCGCAGATGCCGCCCAGCTCTTTGGACTTGAGGTCAGTCTGAAAAAGACAGAGGTCCTTCATCAGTCGGCACCCAAGGAAGAGCATCGCCCTCCCCTCATCACCATCGGCGAGTCCGAACTGAAGTCTGTACACCAGTTTACCTACCTTGGCTGCATCATCACCTCAGACGCCAAGCTGGACAAGGAGCTGGACAACAGGCTGGCAAAAGCGAACAGTGCTTTCGGGCGACTATTCAAGCGGGTGTGGCACAATCAACAGCTGAAAAAAGGCACCAAGATCAGCGTGTACAAAGCTGTCGTCCTCACTACCCTGCTGTACGGTTCCGAGTCCTGGGCCCTCTACTTTTTTTGGTAAAAAGGTGTCTGTACATCGCACACCACTATGTGATGGCTTGATGTGACCAGCCGTATACCCTTATGACATTTCACAAATCAGTCACGTTTTGTGTTTGTTGTCTGAGGTGTATTTCGGGCATGTTTAAGCCTTTATTGGCTAAGGGCTGCCTTCATCAGCGTGCTGACCCTTTTGTTTTTGTTGCGTAACCCTTTGTGAGGTTCATTCTGTATTGTTCAAATAGTTGGTGTATTCTTGCTACCGTCACTACCGATTGAAAGGGCTAGTGGCGAGTAGAAGATAATCAGTGTCGCCAGTAGGGGCTCAACCACTGCTAATTGTATGAGCTAGTGGAGCGTAGATGGCTTCTTGGTTCAGTTTTCTTGCCACCACTGCCAATTGGTAGGGCTAGTGGGGAGTAGAAAGGCTGCTCTGTCGTGGCGCTACCACTGCTCATAGTGAGAGCTAGTGGAGACTGAGTGCGGTTGTTGCGTTTTGGTTCATTCTCTTCCCGCAGTGCTGGTGGACGCTGCTCGAACATGGTCTGCCGGTTCAGTTTTGAAAGCTGGTGCCGTCAACTGTATTAGCTGAACGCGTGTTTGTCACGTGACTCCTGTTTCCTCTAGTTCAGTGGATTCGTGGTTGGTTGTAACTTGGGATGCGTCTTCTCGCTCTAGCGCGCCGGCCAGTTTGGTCCAGAGTTGGCGTTATGTGCAGCAATCCCGCAGTATACTGTCTTATGTTGTGCCATCATAAGGACAAGTAGGTCTGCTTTCCTTATGTGTAGGAAGGTAGTGGGGTTCACTCTGTTGTTGCTGTACTTTTCGCATTCGGTCAGCCTGTCAGGCAACGTTTTGTCTCAATGGGCTCAAGTTGCTTTTTTTTTCTTTTTTTTTAAAATCCGTCTGCTCCTGCCGAGATTGACACGATGTATATTTCCTTTTCCTTGCTTCCATTACTTTGGCTGGTCCGGTGGCCGCTGTGTCAGTGTAGACTGTAGATGGCACTACATTTCTGGTACAGGGTGTCTGTACATCGCACACCGCTATGTGATGTCTCGATGGGACCAGCCGTTTTATACCCTTATGACATTTCACAAATAGGTCACGTTTTGTGTTTGTTGTCTGAGGTGTATTTCGGGCATGTTTAGACCTTTTTTTTTGCCTAAGGGCTGCCTTCATCAGCGGGCTGGCCTCAACTTTTTAGTTTTTGCTGAGTAAACCTTTGTTTGGTTTTTATGATAGTTTGTTTATGGTTCATTCTGTATTGTTCATGTAGTTGATGTATTCTCGCTAACGTCACTGCCAATTGAAAGGGCTAGCCAGTGGCGAGATAATGTCGTCAATCCAGGTGCAACCATTGCTTATTGTATGAGCTAGTGGAGCGTAGATTGCTTCTTGGTTGTAGTTCAGTTTCGTAGTCAAGTTGTTTCCACCGCTGCCAATTGGTAGGGCTAGTGGTAAGTAGAGGAGCTGCTCTGTCGCGGCGTTTCCACTCCTAATTGTGAGAGCTGAATAGGTTAAGAGTACGTTCAAAATCGCACGTACTCAAATTCCTCTTGTCGGCGTTGCTCGCTATGTGCGGGGCTTGTCTGCCTGCGGCGCGCGGAGTGGAGGTCGGTCAGCGCCCGTAGCATCCTGCTACTGTGTCTGAGGTGGGCATAGGCGTAGATAAAGCTGGGGTTACCGTTGTGGTTATCGAAGTGTTGCGATGTTAATCTGCTGCCCAAAACCAAAGGTGGAGTCGGGAGGAGGTCTTGTTGGTGTGTGCCAACTGCGCTCCAACCCTCCGTGGTTTCCAAGTTTAGCTTTAGTGGTTGGCACCGATGTACATTTGCCATCTGCCTCCGTTGTATTGCTGGATGACTTGCAGCTCTATTCCCTGTTACAGTGAAGAGAGTGGTTTCGGTTTCACAAAGTTCTTGTGTGTCTGTGTGTGTACTTGGAGAAACATGTACTAACTTGTATTCAGTCTGTTTGGTTTTTTTTTTTTTTTTTTTTTTTTTTTTTCCTTTTCCCCCGGGATTCATGCCTTTTGTGCAGTACATTGGTTTCCTTGGTTTGCATTCCTGTCGCGTGATGTACGGGCCTCAGCTGTGGTTATTAAACTTGGTCAGTTTTGTCTCTCTTGTCTTTCCAACATAGGGATCAGTAGGTCTGTTTCCTTATTTGTAGGAAGGTGGTGGGGTTCACTCCGTTGTTGCTGTACTTCTCGCATTTTGTGGTCAGCCTCTATCTTGTTTTGTCTTTCCAACATAAGGACCAGTAGGTCTGTTTCCTTATTTGTAGGAAGGTGGTGGGGTTCACTCCATTGTTGCTGTACTTCTGGCATTCTGTGGTCAGCCTGTATCTTGTTTTGTCTTTCCATCATAAGGACCAGTAGGTCTGTTTCCTTATTTGTAGGAAGGTGGTGGGGTTCACTCCGTTGTTGCTGTACTTCTCCCATTCTGTGGTCAGCCTGTATCTTGTTTTGTCTTTCCAACATAAGGATCAGTAGGTCTGTTTCCTTATTTGTAGGAAGGTGGTGGGGTTCACTCCGTTGTTGCTGTACTTCTCGCATTCTGTGGTCAGCCTGTATCTTATTTTGTCCTTCCATAAGGACCAGTACTGAGGTCTGTTTTCCTTATTTGTAGGAAGGTAGTGGGGTTCACTCCATTGTTGCTGTACTTCTCGCATTCTGTGGTCAGCCTGTATCTTGTTTTGTCTTTCCATCATAAGGAACTGTAGGTCTGTTTCCTTATTTGTAGGAAGGTGGTGGGGTTCACTCCGTTGTTGCTGTACTTCTGGCATTCTGTGGTCAGCCTGTATCTTGTTTTGTCTTTCCATGATAAGGACAAGTAGGTCCGTTTCCTTATTTGTATGAAGGTGGTGGGGTTCACTCCGTTGTTGCTGTACTTCTCGCATTCTGTGGTCAGCCTGTATCTTGTTTTGTCTTTCCATGATAAGGACCTGTAGGTCTGTTTCCTTATTTGTAGGAAGGTAGTGGGGTTCACTCCGTTGTTGCTGTACTTCTCGCATTCTGTGGTCATTTTTGGTTAAAAAGTGTCTGTACATCGCACACCACTATGTGATGTCTTGATGTGACCAGCCGTCTTTGGTAAAAGGGTGTCTATACATCGTACGCCACTATGTGATGGCTTGATGTGACCAGCCGTATACCGTATATGTTTGTAGTACATAAATTTACACAGTTGATCAATGTGTGTGTGCCATTAATAGGACACTGCAGGAGGGCGTCGGGAACTTTCCCCCTAGCCAAGCATAGTGTTTACCACAATGTTGGCTTTTGGTGAAGACTTTCAAGGCTTTAGTAAGCCGTATGTATAGCGTTGTTACGCTTCGTTGGAGAGTGACTGATTTGTGCTTATTGGGTTTGACCGGTCACACAATCAATCGCATGAGCGGCGGATCAGAACAAGTCTGATCTCGCGGAGACACAGGCGGGGCTAGACCCCAACAATCCATTTTTGGTAAAAAGGTGTCTGTACATCGCACACCACTATGTGATGGCTTGATGTGACCAGCCGTATACCCTTATGACATTTCACAAATCAGTCACGTTTTGTGTTTGTTGTCTGAGGTGTATTTCGGGCATGTTTAAGCCTTTATTGGCTAAGGGCTGCCTTCATCAGCGTGCTGACCCTTTTGTTTTTGTTGCGTAACCCTTTGTGAGGTTTTTATGGTACGGTTTGTTTTTGGTTCATTCTGTATTGTTCAAATAGTTGGTGTATTCTTGCTACCGTCACTGCCGATTGAAAGGGCTAGTGGCGAGTAGAAGATAATCAGTGTCGCCAGTAGGGGCTCAACCACTGCTAATTGTATGAGCTAGTGGAGCGTAGATGGCTTCTTGGTTCAGTTTTCTTGCCACCACTGCCAATTGGTAGGGCTAGTGGGGAGTAGAAGGGCTGCTCTGTCGTGGCGCTACCACTGCTCATAGTGAGAGCTAGTGGAGACTGAGTGCGGTTGTTGCGTTTTGGTTCATTCTCTTCCCGCAGTGCTGGTGGACGCTGCTCGAACATGGTCTGCCGGTTCAGTTTTGAAAGCTGGTGCCGTCAACTGTATTAGCTGAACGCGGGTTTGTCACGTGACTCCTGTTTCCTCTAGTTCAGTAGATTCGTGGTTGATTGTAACCTGGGACCCCACCCGGGTCTGCCCTGGGGGACTTGGGTGGGGTTAGGTATTTTTTAGTTCTCAGGGTCACCCTGGTCAGCCCCACAGGGTGGGTTTTTCTCTCTATTCTGGGGCATGTGTTTCTGTCTACCCTTTGTCCATTCACCTGTATTTGCCTTTTAAAAACTCTCCCTACTGTCTGCACTGCCTGTAGCTCTTGATATTGGATGTGTGTTGCTAAATAGTCTTAGCTTTATTTAGGCCCCATGTGTTAGGTTTATTTAACGTATTTGACCGGCTGGCGACATACATTCAATGTTCTGTTTTTTTTTTTTTTTCACAAGCAGTGCAGGCACGTCCTGAGAAAGCCTTGTTGCTGTCGGGACGTTAAGCAATGTACAATCAATGTACAATGTAACCTGGGATGCGTCTTCTCGCTCTAGCGCGTCG